>CABEEJ010001130.1:136192-179555 GCA_901482245.1 Timema douglasi | reverse complement strand
GAAACTCACTGTAAAACATTGTGTATTTTCTTTTATTATATTATTATGCCCGTGCGAAGCCGGGTTGGGCTGCTAGTTTTGTATATCCGGTAAGCTTTTATTTCATTTTAATGAACAATTTTTTTTCAAATAGTCCATATTCATTGTTTGTGTTTTGCTAGAGCTATTACATGAATTCTGATCACACACTAATTTCTTTACGTTGAGTGAGCTTTAAGTGAGCGTTACGTTAAGTTAACGTTAAGTTGATCATGATCCCGGCATAGCTGAATTTATGAACGTTAAAAGAATGCATTTTATCAAAAAAGTTTACATTTAATTACCATTTATATTTTATACTATTCTTTTATGTTCATATTTCCTCTGAGGCTCATGATTTTTTTTCCAAGATTTGAATTTGCGTTTGCATTCGAGATTGGAAAGCAAAATGAAGATTTAGATTTGAGATTGGAATTTTTAAAATAGGGGATTCGACCTAAAAAAAATAATCTATATAAATTGAAATGTTGAACTTTGTAAATTCATTTATGTATTTTGGTGTGCCTGAAAATTAAAGACTTCTGGGAAATATTAACATTTCAAATTAAAAATGTTAAATTATATTTGAGAATATTGCCATAATATTATTAGTTTATTATTGAAGCCTTAAATTATATTTTGATATAAACAAATTAACATATTTGAATAAAGCAAATTATGATATAATTTATTTCAATTTTTAAGAAAAATCAATTAAAAGCATGAACACAATCTCATGTTAGTGTCATAGCAATTAGCTTTTTTTTGGTTGCATCGATTTAGCACAGGATAATGTACTACTATAATCATACTTGTTTTATTTGATTGAACATACGCATAGAAACAATATTTGTTTTAGATATTTATTTGAAAATTAAATTACTATAATCAAGACATTTGGCCTCATTGTTACCCAGTAAATTAAATTAGTATTTTAAAAGGATAATTTTTCTCAAACTTGCACGAAGCAAACAAAAATGAATGCTCTCATGTACTGTACAAATGACATCCTGAATTAAAAAGAAATTGTGCAATTATCTAGTTTATGATTTATAATATCCCTGTATTTTTATATTCAGTAACCCCTTCAGTGGCCACATGGTCTAAGACGCTACTCTAACAATATACTAGATTGCCGATGAGAGGAAGATCGGAGTTTTATCCCTGTTGGATGTACTGAGGTTTTTCACTAAATATTTTCCCACTCTATCTCTCCTCACAAATTCAGGTACACTTCCTATAGATTCAACCTTACTCATCCCTAACCCATTAACGTAATTAGTACATAAGTGTATAAGCCAAATGGGAAGTAAAACATGGTGCTAAAGAAAAGTAAATGCATTTTACTTTATTGTATATTAATTTTAAATTAATTTTCATATTTAAAACTTTTATGGTCATAACTATTATCTATAGATTTTAAAGAACTGGCCCCTAACTAAGAATAAAAAAAAACAGGAACCATTATTTTTCTCTGGCCAAGAGTGGAATCAGAACCTTTAAAATATTTGTTTAGAGAACCAAACAAGATCCAGAACCAATAAATATTTCAGTTTGACTCCTTGATTGCAAACACAGATATGTTTACAGCTAGTATATCAAGTTTTGAGCGAAACAGATGTTTTTATTGAAGATTTTTAGCTATCAAAGAGTACAATGTGTTATTTTAAAACTATGTTTATAAAATTCACTCATTTTAATAATTTTGCTATGTAGTAAAATTTAATTTTATGATAAGTTGAGAAATAAAATGTAAGTTTTTTGTAGGGATGGGCCCTTGAATTCTCGAATCCTTAAGGATATTTTAGATTCGAGGATTATATAAAATTTCATATCTTAGACTTAAATTCTTCAGGTTTCTTTTTCAGTTTTTCAATTGAAATTTGTTTTAGAGCTCTAATAATACTTATTGGTGGCTCAGAACCAAAATCAATTAATATAATCTGAACTTAACAACCAGGCCCCAGATCAGCAATATAACACTTAACTAAAAGTATGAATGTTATAATGACTGGATTATAAGAAAGAATGTTGACAATATTTTATTTCCTATTTGAATTTTCAACCATACTATTATATGTATATTTCCTCTCCTGTTCATAATTTTTTTTCCAAGATCCAGATTTGGATTGGAGATTCGGCATTCGAAGGTTAATTGGAGATTTGGATTTGAGATTCAGATTCGTAAAATAGTGGATTTGACTCAACTCTAGTTTTTAATAATCCAACATTTAAATATTCTTAAATAAATATTCTTTGGTTATCTATTGCCTATGTACCCTATATATATTATTGACTTAATATCAGAAAATAAGTTAAACGTCTAGTTAATTTGGTCATACTTGTTAATGGAACAAATTGATTGGACTAGTAGGAGGGGCATAACTTTCATAACATTTACATCCATTAAAAGGCCACTATAAGGGGACACATGACATGTCGAAACATATCACGGAATTAAACAAATTTATCGCCATGAACTAAAATAAGCATAACATTAAAAAAATCTTAGAACTTTAAGACATATCTTTACTAGTCCATTGTTTTAATTATTGTCTATTTTATTTGAATAATAAACATATATAGTCAATTGTCTACAAATGTGCTACATTTCTAAGATTTCTAGAAGAAAATAATTCAATCAAGTCCAAAATGACAGCCTAGACATGGGAATCAAATTTGGGAACTTTGGGTTTGAGTGCCGATGTTTTAACACTGAGCCGTCCTGGCTCAAAGTGGTAGCTCATTGGAACGAAAAGTTGAAAGTCGCGGGTACGATTCCCCTGTGCAGTTTATCATTTTTCATGAATTGAATTTTATTAAACCGTGTGCAGACATTACTTATCAGTTTGTAGTATAATACACACAAATTAAAATATTCTAGAATAAATTTATCAATACTAAAACAATTCCATGTAGCCAATTTATGTGCAATCAAAACAATATATTAAAATGTTATGGTAACAATACAAACACTATAGACATTTGACTCGTTAAAATGGTATTTTCATGACGTTTTGGGGTTGGAAAGTTGATGCCTTATCTCACTTTGTCTGAGGACAAGACTACCGAGTGTTGTTATATGTAGTAAGCAGAAAGATTCGTTTGTGTTCAGCTGACCCAGCTGACTAAACACTCAAGTATTTTCGGCAAATTTCTGTTTTTGGGGTCCCAGCTATAAACTTCTTTTACTCCCACACGGAGACTCGTTATCACCTCCTAGTGACCTTTTTTTTTCTCCGGAAATTTGAGGAACAACTACCTTGAGTTAGTCTTTTAATATCTGAAACTACAAAAGTACTGGGACGGTGTTAAGCTCCATTAAAAAAAAACACACACGAGAAACTTGTCTATCTTTTCATACACATAAAATGGCACGTTTAATATTCATCATCGTCACTGGAACAGTCGGCTGGATCTAGCGGGTGTATCTCCGTGACTACCCTAGGTCCTGCCAAACGGACACTAGTTCGTATCCCCACTGTCTCTCTAGGCCTGCACATGTATCAGTCGGGCAGTGGTTGGAGATATTCTGTACGAGAAGCAGGAGGTACTTGCGGAAGGAGATAGTTCTCTGTGTCGAGCAGTTCCACGGTCCTAAATTGTCCCACTGGTATCACCTCTGGTGGCCTCGGGAGGGGAATAGATGAAGGAACAAATGCACTGCCCTGTGAGTTTGATAAGGCCGGAATCTGAATAAAACAAAACAAATGTAACTATAAATGAGTGGAAAATAATACATTTAGGCAAACAACTGTGCATATAGCTCAAAAACAACTCCGTACTTAATCCATCCTCACTAACTTTCTCCACACGTTCCTATCCTTGCATACGTCCTTCACTTCAACAAATCCATACACTGAGTCATACATGCCCTTTTGTTCTTAAAATAATTAATGTTTCTCTTCATCACACATTCGTCTGCAACACTTATCCACATCTTACATAGTCTACCCCTTCCTTTTGATCCACACACTCTACCTTCATATCTTTTTTCGTCACTCAATAACCACTCATCCTCTCGATTTGCCCAAACCAACGTAAGACACTTCTTTCCCATTGCCCCATTGAATTCCTTTTCAAACTACACTTATTCAGCACCCATTCATTACTGACTCTCTCCATACGAGTTTTCCGACATATATTTCTTAGGTATCTCATTCCGACCAAATTCACCTTGTTCTTGTTTTTCTCCTGATAAACCCACGCTTCACATCCGTAAAACAATGCTGGCGTTAACACAATTTTATATACTGCCATATATGCCTCTTTCGATACTTCATACTTTATTGCACAAACCAATTATTTGTTTTATATTTATTTCAATGTGAGGCCTTTAAGATTATTTTTAGAATATGTTAAAATAAAATTTAATTAATATTTTAAGGATTTAATGAAAAAATAATCAAAATAAACATAAATAAATTTATTTTAATATTAAGAACCAGTTTCATAGTCGGACTTAGCTCGCTTAAAGTGCGGCGCTATACTAAATATAAGACGACACCTACCTAAACTCGAATGGAATGGGAAATTTTCGCATATGAAACTAGCCCATTCCATTCTGGTATGTGTCGTCTTGTATTTAGTGTAGTGCCATACTTGAGGCGAGCTAAGTCTGACTATGAAACTGGCCCTAAGACATAAACTTAATTAAAGCAAACCAAAATTATGAATTAAAGCACACTGAATATATGGCATATAATATCTGAGGCTCTAGCAAACAACACTTGGTTAGTTTAAAATATGCTAGGATTTTTTTTAAACTTGATATTCTCAAAATATAGATCTGTATATTCCTGTCAATTATACTAAGATGTTTGCGGGCATTAAATGATATACACTTAAGTTTCTTAATTCCCCTTGGTTTAAGTTTTTGCTATCAAATCAGTTAACTATTTTAAATATATTATTATTATTATTATTATTATTATTATTATTATTAGCACCGCGTCTTACTACCCGTTCGGGTTATACGCACTTACGCNCGTCTTACTACCCGTTCGGGTTATACGCACTTACGCTAATGTGTAATGGTAGGGTGATTGTGAGATGAAATGGAGGACCTACAGTTTAACGTAGAATTCGAACCACGGTGGAGCCTTGGCATTCCCCACATTCACAAGTTGTGATTAATACACGTCTTGTCAGAGGTGAAGGAAGGGTTTGGTAATCAGATAAATCTGTGCCGGGACCTGGGATTGAACCCCGGCCGCCAGCACAGAAGTCTGACACTTTACCCCTAGACCGCCAGGTCACCAAATATAATAACAATCCCTGGTGGGTTGATTTGTTACTTGTTCAAGAGTGTGAGCATTAGGGAAAGATTGAGTGAACAATTGACTCACTGTATCCGAGGGCTCGGCTACTGGTGACTCGTCCCTAGCCTTACAGAGCTTGTCGTATATCTCGGGGAATCGAATACGGTCCCTCGGCTCGGTCTTCCAGCATGACCGCATCAGCTCGCAGATCAGTGTGGGGCAGTCGTCAGGGGGGATCAACATGATCCCCTGCAAGATCAGTCTTACCACCTTAATATAGAAAACATAATTATATGTCGGTTATAATTTAAATTGCTGCACACCTTACTGCTCATTTAGCCTGACCATATTTGACGAGTTTCAGAAAGGCTGCATTATACAAACATAAACATGTTTTATTTCACGAGACACCGAACATAACAAATTGGTTGGGTAACAAATAACAAAATAATATTTAGCTATTGAGGGATATTTGTAAATTCTGTTATTATCGATTGCCATTACATAGAGGATGAGTGCGCACAAACATTTAAATAATACTAGGGATTTTTACTATTCTATAACTAATTTAATAACATTGAATATAAAATATACAATTATTTATAAACGATGATAGTTGGTACAAAGTGACTGTCAAAGGGGTAAACTATCCCATCTCTACTATATTCTTGAACCATGCAGAGGTCTTAAGTTTGACTACATCCTTTGATGAAGTAACGGACACAACTGTCCTGCTAGTCAGCCAGTTTTTCCCCTGCTTGAATTCCGGTTCATGAAACGGCCATTCATCCCTAACTGGAATTCACACGGTCAGTACAGAAGACATTGTCTCAAGACTAGGAATGTAATCGTAAGCTAAGCGGTTGTCCTAAGCTGCAACTATTCCTAGTTCAATATATTCACTTCTGTAGCTATAATTCTTAATTTTTAGTGTACACTCTATTTCACATGTTGTTAACTTTTTGGCTTACAACAATTATTTATAAATGGGATAGTTTCTTACTGGATTATAAATATGTGAACACAGTGTGGAAACACTGCACAATAATGTAATTTAAGGAATAGGGGAGGAAATAACCTGAAAGGATTGTTAGAAAGTTTTAGATTCTTTAGTAATCCTTTTTTCAAAAGACATCAAAAAAATAAATAGAAGTGTTAATTGATTTAAACTTTGATTAATTGACTCATAAAAATCCAGCAATGTTTCCAAATTGAAATTATTTCTATGGATATTAGTCGAATAATCATAAAACAGTAGTGTAATCAATGTTCACCAACATATCTCTACTGTCAGTTCTGTTGGAAATGTGTTTGAATCCTGCGTGTGGTTATTTAAATTGACAATAAATCATGTAAAATATGAGTGATTTGAAGTCCATTACATTCATAATGTCAGAAATGTTAAAAATCAGAAGCATTTCCGGATATACGTATGTAGCGACCTAGGGGCTGCATACAGTGCACCCCCACCCCACCCCCTCCCACCCCAATAACCCATGTTGACTACACCATATCGTGTCTGAGTAAAGGTAAAGATTAATAAACTGTTTGATTTTACACAAATATTATAGTAACAAAGTAAAAGGAAAAAGACTACATACATACTTCAAATAAATGCTCATTATAAGGCTTTCTTTGTGGCAAACATGTTATTTAGAGTTTACGTTTTATTTCTTGTGGGGTTTTGTGTGGGCCCCGGGGCAATCACCCCGATATTTCTCCCTTAAAACCGGCACTGAAAAGAAGTATTAATTTGCTTGTAAGATGTGTTTGTTAGTAGATAGTATTTAAGTACAGTACTCTTAAATCTGATGTTAATTGAAATATAAAAAATGATTGAATATTACCAATAACATACATACTTAAATTCATTGTGAATACATGGAAGCACTCTAGAATTCACCAATTAAAGATATTGCCAACACATTATGTTCCTAAATATTATGTTTCAAGCTTTTCTTTGTGTCATTATGTGATTTAGGGACATACACTTGCTAAACTATGTGCATACAATTAGGTCTTGAATAATTTAGTAACAGTGTAAAGATCCCCTCACGTGTCTTATTTATGTTTTATGAAGGCATCACCATAAGATTAGGAGGATTAGAAATGAAGATTTTGGGGTAAGAGCTAAACTAATGGCGAGATATGAGATACTAGAGGAATCAAGGGAGATATTGTATGGACACATACTGAAATTGGGAAAGGAAATAATCCCAAGGAGAATAATGGAGTTGTAGTTTGGAGAGGAAAGACTGCCAAGGAGATTAAGGAAGAGGTTGAAGGAGCAGATGTCCGAAAGTGTGTGAGTGAGAGGAGAAGAATGGGTAATAGTAAGGGAGGAAGAAGGATGGAAGGACAGATGAAGACAGAGTCATTTTATGAACAGTTCAGAGTGATGTTTTTTTTTACTATCGTATGGCATATATTGCCGGGAGGGACATGACATTTAGGTTCGGTCACCATATGTGTAGAACATTTGCCGCCCTAGTGGCAAAGAACGTTGTCCAGGGCACCCATAGGAGGTTGTCTACACGTCTTACTCGAAGTGAGATTATGTGATGATAGTGATTATGAAGTTGTCGAGCCGGTGTGAATCTTAACCAAAATAAAGCCTAACTAACAAAAACCTGGTGACCTTTGGGATTATTACCCTTAAGGGAAAATACCCAAGGTACCATCCGTGAATCGAACCCGGGAACCCTAGACTCGTAGCCGGGTGCACTGATCACTACACCAAGAGGCCGGCTATGGTGATGATGGTGATGATGATGAATAAAGACAAAGACGACAAGGACTAAAGAGTTCTCACCTCTTCATTGGAGTGGCCATAGTACGGCTGTTTACCCATGCTGTATATCTCCCATAGGACAACACCGTACGACCAGACGTCGGACTCAAGTGTGAAGCGTCCATACATAACACTTTCTGGAGACATCCATCTGACAGGCAACAGACGAGAACCCCCGATCTGTGAAACCAATAATAGCTTCATTAGCCTTATATTTAGCCTCAGCTTTTAATAAATGTGATAGTAGCAACATAAGATTACATTTTCAGTTTTTAATCTTACTTGTTTTTGGATTAAATGAACTTCGTCAAATTCTAAAGTATTTTCGAAATATAATTGTACTTAATTTATTTATACTGCACAAAATGTGTTGCTTCAGTTATAAAGGAAATCATAATTTTGAATGACTTTGAAAATGTTTACGTTTGAAGTTATGATTTATCAAACAATAATGCTCGAAGAAAAGTTAAAAGGTAGTTTATTTTTATATAAACTAAAATTCCTTTCGTCAAACTTGTATATCTTTTTCACATCCTTATTTTTGTGTGTGTATAATTTAGTATCCATTATTGAGGTAAGGTATGATTAAATAAAATATCTTGGAATAATATTTTAGTCTATTATATATTCAGACACATTTTCAAATTTTGTTTGTTTTTAAATTATGGCAATTACTTTATTCAATTCCCAGTTTAATATGGATATGAACCTTGAACCTTTGACTTTTCATTATTGGCACATTAGAACAAAACATACATATTTTATACTTGAAAACTGATGACAATCTCTTGACATGTGTTAATAAGTACTTTTAGGACCTTTTCATTATCTAACCCCTTTTCAGTTTTTAAGTTAATTTTTATACATGGAAGAATATTCAGGGAAGAGGGCTAACCACACACTTTGTGTGTTTGGATTTTTAATTTGAGCAATAAAACAATCATGGCTTATAGATGATATGTTTAGGATAAAGTATATTTAGATTTTTTTTATTACTTTGTAGTATTATTTTTAATTGGTTTTAAAATTAGCTACCAGGTAGATTTTGCATTCAAATGCTCATTTAGATTTCTTAAATAAAATATAAACAAATCAGTGAATGGCCTTTCATTCCAAAGTCAGCCTCGTGCACATACCTTGTAGTAGTCACAGGTGTAGACGTCACGACTCATGCCAAAATCTGCGATTTTGACTGTAAGCCCCGAACCCACCAGACAGTTGCGACAGGCAAGGTCGCGGTGGACAAACCTCTGAGATGCCAGATAACACATGCCTGCAGAGATCTGTAGTGCTACACTCAGCAACGAATCCTGAATTCAATTAAACACATTAGTACACACTGGGTGAACAACTCAGTTTCTAGAAAATTTATAACTGTACCGGGTACAAAAGATGTGTGGGTTCGAGAGGAAAAGAAGATAACATTATTAATTTTTGATTTGGTGAATATTTTCCCAAGGTAAACGTTGTTTTTTTAAACGAAAAACTATATCATTTTTAGGGAATCTTATTTTACCCAAAAAATCAAACACCTTTTATTTGAAACATTGGTTTATTCGATCTCTCTTTTCAAAGATGGACAGATATTTCGATACATAGCTGATACATGTGTTCATATTTTTTTTTAACGAAATCTCAGTGGTGAGTTGGACTTGTTGGAATACGTTATTATACCTCTTATTACACAAGAAATATAAAACCAGACATATGATAATAGTGTAATTACTTCAGATGAAGACTTGCTTTATTTCCAACCAGATGGAACCCCACCACATTACACTGTTCAACAATGGCTCAACAATAAATTTCCAAACTAGTGGATTGGTAGAAGAGGGTCTATCTTTATTATTATTAGTATTAGCACCGCGTCTTACTAGCCGTTCGGGTTGTACACACTTACGCTAATGTGTAATGATAGGGTGATTATGAGTTGAAATGGAGGACCTACAGTTTAACGTGGAATCCGAACCACGGTGGAGGCCTGGCATTACTCCAATTCCCAAGTTGTGATTGATACACGTCTTGTCAAAGGTGAAGTAAGGGTTTGATAATCAGATAAATCTGTGCCGGGACCGAGGATTAAACCCCGGACCCCCAGCACATAAATCTGACATCTTACCTCTAGACCGTCAGGTCATCCAAGGGTCTATCTAATGGCCTGCAAAATCCCCGGATCCAACTCCCTTAGATTTTTTCCATGGGACTACCTAAAACATATTGGTTATAAAACAGAGCCTAACACAATCGAAGAACTCAGCAAAAGGATTATCACAGCTTTCAGAAATATTCATAGAGATGTTTTTCAAAATATCAGACGTGCATTCGAAGATAGACTGTATTATTGTATTGAAAATAACGGAAAAAACTTTGACCATTTGTTATAATTCTTTTTGATCATACTTTTTAATAGTGCCATTAAATTAATACCATTTAGTAGTAATTTAAATATTGTTAATAATGTTTTGACATTTTGTCAAATACCTTTGAAAATAGAAATCAAGTAAAAAAAAAATCCTACAAAAGTTGTTTGATTTTTTGGCGTAGAATAAGATGTCACCAATATTTATACAGGTTTATATTTAAAAAAATACCTTGACATAACATTTAAAACGTCCACCACATCAAAAATGAATAATGCTGTCCTATTTATCCCTATAAACCACACAGATTTTGTTAGAAAATGTTTATCGACTTTAATTGGTAGATACGCGTTAATTGTTTTAATGAGAGCCTTACACGGATTTAAATAACTGCAATCATATTAGCAAGCCGACTAAAAATTGGATAAAATAATAAGGTGTGAGCGTATAACCCGAACGGGTAGTAAGACGCGGTGCTAAATATTATTAATAATAATAATGTGTGAGCTGTGAATAAAACTGTAGATACAGACAAACAATCAACAAAACACAAATACATGTTAGTAAAAATTAATACATTTATTTTGTCTTGAACTGTGTACTCAAACTTACCACTGAATAAATGATAAGGAATATAAATAAATTACAACATATTTTTGAACATCAAATATTGTTATTTCTAATATGATCCTAAGATATTCGTGAATAGTTGAATATAATAAATTGTTCCATCATTTTTATGGATTACATTAAAATTGGATATCTGGTGTTGTGGTTGAAATAGTTATAAAGCATTAAGATATCCACGGATGTTGATATCTGGTGAAGTTTACGGAAGCCAATTGAGGTTTTTCATATGTGGGGTACAATGCAGATTTTTTTTTTTTGACCTCCGTGTGAAGCTCTATTTATAATAGACAATATATAATTTGGTGTTCATTTAGGTACAATCTCTTTCGGTGAGCTAAAATATTGAAATATTAAGCTTAAGCGATTAATTAATTGAAATTATTCAAATGATTGGGCATACATCAAGGTGCTTGCTATCATAACTTTTTCCACTTTCATTGTCTTAAAATATATAATAGGTATTTGGGAAAGATAAAAGTTCCCACAATACCAATGTACCATAGTCAAAAGAGCAAAAGAGTGTTGGTCCTAATTTTAGTTTTAGCACCGTGTCCTACTACCCATTTAGGTTATACTCCTTCGGCCCTAAATTGAGAAGGTATAATCATTTAATGAGGATGTAAAAGGAAAGAATACCAAAGAGAATGATGTAAATGAAGTATGCAGGAAAAATACCACAAGTGTGACCAAGAAAGAGATGGAAGGCGCAGATAACAGAAAGTGTGTGAGTGAGAAAATAAGAATGGAAGCAAATAAAATAGGAAAGAAATTGCGGAAAGAAATAAGAATATAGAGGCATTTTACTAAACTGACCCAGCCACAGTTTGTAAGCAATTGTTGTTGATGATGATGATGATGATGATTTGAGTTTCATACATTTTTTCTATTATTCTTTTCTCTCTCTCTTTCCTTGAATTAATTTGTCAAATTACCTTATTAAGAGGCAAAAGTCCTGTGACAGGCTTCCAGAACTGTCGGCTATTTCTGCGTAATACTTCCGCGAGGTCCCCGTGAGACATGAACTCAAACACCATCCAGGGACTGTGACTTGAGTCTGAAATGTGATTAATAAGTTAACAACTGAGGAAAATACAAATAAGAAGTCAGAACAATATTTTGGTAACACTTGAAGTATGCGAAGCTTTGTAAACCTGTGGAAAATTCATTATCTTCGCCTTTGCCGAGAAAATTTTTCAGCCCTAACTTTGCTTGGGAAAGCAATATGGCTTCAATAATACTTATGCTTCTCCAAAAAACAAATTGTCAGATTAAAATACACATTTATGTTCATATTATTTTCACTCTATGATGTAATATATATTACACATATTAATGTTAATATGAGCAAAATTACATTTTGTTATTTTAACAACTTGATCTAAGAAATTAAGACAAATTTTACAAACTTTTTGCAATATTATTTTAAAGTGGTATTTAGTGTCTAAAAGTGATATAAATGTAGAGTTTATTTTCAGTTTAGAGCAATAAATAGAAATATTCAAACTTTGAGCTAGCTTTATAATATTAAAAGTAATTAATATTTTAGGGTGTAATAAAATGTCATGGAATTAGCAGCTATAACAACACCAACCCCTTCCACCCACCTAAAAATTCCTATAGCATTCTATTGGCCTATTTGTAAGAATATAATAACAATTTATTTGCCCTTCAAAAAGCTATGATTTTTCTTTGTGAGTTGTCATTTTAGAATTCTAATTTTATAAATTATATACTTAATAAAAGTGTGTTGTTTTGGGAATTTATTTTAAAGATAAATTTACCACAAGTGACACTAAAAATTTAACATTAAAGGGTGGGAGGGTGGAGAGAGGTAATTAAAACTAAGTGTGTTTTCATTCACCTTAAGAGAGGCTGAGAAACCACATTTCAGAAAAATTAGCACCAATTCACCCGGTCGAGATTTGACTATTTATGCTCAAGATCAGAGTCAATCCCAAAGTACCTGCCAATAACGCTGGTAGCTGACGGTACTGTCATAGGCTAAATTGATTGGCGTGGAGCGTTCACAGGATAAGTACAGTCTGATTTTATATGAAGCCCGTTATTTGAAGTCCGAAAAGTCATGTTACAATGGCGGAAAGAAAATTTTACAATTTGTATTTTTACACTTAATTAATGATTAAAAGAAATAATACACAGTAATTCATAAGGAAGTATTATTGGAAGATTTTGGTACTTTTTAGATGCTCTTTATGACTAAATTGAGAGGACAGGATATAGAAGACATTATTAAGGTGGTACGGTCATGTGAGGAGAATTGAGGAAAATTGAGGAGAAGATAGCAAAGAAAATGCTGGATATTGAAGAGGGGGGGGGGTGGCCAAATGGATGACCAAGGGACAGGTGACCGAAGGAAGTGGAGAGAAATGTGGAGGAGAGAGGAGAATAGCCTACTGGATCATTATGGAGGAGAAGAGGTGACGGGGAGAAAGGATACGTTGGAGAGGCTTATGTTCTAAGCAGACCCAGCCAGTGGCTGGAAACTGTTCATGATGATGATGATGATGATGTCTAAAAATACATGTTTCTAGAATGCCAAATTTGAGTCACTTTTAATCAATGTAGGTGGTAAAAAGTTGGGTTTAAAAATTAGGGATTAAAACTTATTTAAACTGTACAAGTGAATAAATGTTTCAACAGCCAGTAAAATACTCACTAGACAGGTAATAATAAAACATACATCCCCCATGGTAGGTAATATAAGCATAGCCTATAATTTATTGATCATTATTATTATGTGTTCTGTCTAACGACAGGTCCCTTCCTTTTGTCAGTGATCTTAGACCGCCAATGAGCCCTGTCCTCTGCCTCCTCCTCGAGGTCCCAGAATTTTCTTCGTTCCTTCAAGTCATCTAACAATTGATCATATGTGGATCTAATGGGAGATACAATATTACAAGTTGAGAACACCCTGGAAACCCTCCTGTCCCCGACATGACACTGGTTGAGTTACATCCAGTAAGTAAACTCACCTCTAAGCACCACTCCTATGAGAGACAGGATATTGGTGTGCCTGAAGGTACTCATGATGTCCACCTCTCTCATGAAGTCATCCTCGGCTTCTCGGCTGGCAGAGTCCTTCAAAACCTTCACAGCTACTATTTTTGCGTCTGCTCCGTCCTCTTTCTTCAACTCACCTGTCAACACAAAAAAAACCACTTATTTTTTCAAACTTATTCTCTCGTCACAAAGTTATTAAGGTGGGAGGGTAGAGGAAACGAGAAAAGGTAAGTGTTTTCGCAGTTTTTTTTTACCCAAAACATTTTTTTTTTGTCAAAAGAAATCAAATATTGCTCCAGTAGAGACGTGGAATTTTAATTTTCTTCTCATGGTGGTGACCTCAACAATTCTTGAATATCCTTCCATGTAATTTTTGTTTATCACCGCGTTTTACTACTTACTACCCATTGCTATATCAAACATATTCTTGAATTTAATGACTACTTTATCTCTTCATTTAATAAGTTTCTCATTTAATGCCATTATGTTCATGATAGATATTGAACAAATGTTGAGGTCACCATGTGAAGAAAGTTTAACTCTATGTTTCTACTGAAGACTGCAAAAATACTGACCTTCTCTCACGTCTCCTACATTCACACCTTAAGGTTAAGAGTCAAACACATTAACCAAGTGACCAACCCAGAAAGAGCGTATTTAGCATCCCATTGCAGGTGCTGGTTAGGGTAATTAGGGAGTAGCAAGGCTGGTCAAAAGCCCTCAATCGTTGCTTTAGTAATGCTGGCATGTATCTAGAATTCACTTTTGGGGAGATAGGTGGAAAAGGGGTGAAGGATTAGACCAATCACTCACACTTTCAACAATGTTAGAAAAAAATAATATATATATATACTGGCTTGTGGTTAAAAAATGAACAAGTTAAGTATGATTTTTGATGTGGCACAACAGGAAAATAATCAACTTTATTTGACATACAATACTCAAACGAGTGTGTAACTCAATGAGACCGAATATATTAAATGTTACAACGTATTAACAATATATATTTCATTTCATCTAATAAATTATTGAGAAAATACATTTTAATTTGTAGATAAATGTAGTATGATAAATGATAAATGTAGTATGATATGAGATTACATTTCTGAAGGAGGTGACTCCTGACCCTCAGGAAGGAAGGCCATAGGGTAGACAGTCAAGGTAAGACCTTTCAGTGTAAATCAAGTGGGCATTGATGAACAAACGAGAGCTATTTAATTGCAATGTCAATAATTGTTCATTAACTGGTTTATTGCTTATACAAATTAAATGAGTCATGTCAAAACAACTAGCCAAAGATAAAATGTACAAACCGTTACATTGTTGTTTATTTTAAATAGTTCTACACAGTAATCTCCTTCCAAACAGCATACTTTAGAACTTTAAAGATCCACTTGTATCATACAAGATAGTTATATTAATAAACTATAAAGTAAAGAGCGAAAGGAGCCGGTTGTCAACTGTTTAATACATCGTTCTAAGGTCTTACATCTCTGATTGTCGACAGCGGACAGGGTTAAATATAGAACATTTCCTCACGCCATTAATTCAACAATACCGATGACATGATACGCTCTGACGAGAGAAATATTCCTTTTTGCATCCATCTTCATCGCTCTTCCATTAGATAGAAATAATATTTGTTTGACTTTTAAGAAAATAATAATCATCGCCCGCCCTCGTAGAAACGGCCCAGAGGTCTTTTCCGACAGCTTGGAGGAATAATCGTCGATATCGTTTGAAAGTGTTGAAATATACAGTAAATAAACTGCCTGATATTTAGAGTTTCAGACTCAAATGTGTTTGTGTGTGTGAGTGAGAAATAAAAATAAGGCAAAACGAAACTATATTTTGTAAATTGACGTGTATTATGATAGTGTAGAAACCAGAAAATGCGCTTGACTCTGACTTAGATGTAACGTTCAATAATTACTTATATCTCTTATATATCTCTAGAAGTAGGTACGCTATGTGATATTTTTCTAAACGCATTTGTTAGAAGAGGAAATCAAAAGAAACAAGATACATTTTAAGAGGTTGTACATATTTTACCTCGAAAATTGTTATGTTACATAATTCCGATTCAAACTCTTCCACGCCATCATCATCATTATCATCTTCATAAAGTGTTTCCAGCTTGTGGCCGGGTCCATTTAATAAAATACCTCCATCTTTCTCTATCTTTCCACAACTATTCCTCCTTTAATCGCTTTCATTGTTACCCTCTCACTTACACACTTTCTGTTATCTGTTCCTCCCACCTCTTTCTTGGTCTCCCTCGTGGTCTTTCCCCCCCATAATTTCCCTACCCAATTCTTTTTGGCATCCTTTTATTTCCCATCTTCATCACATGCCCATACCATTTCAGTCTTGCTTTCTGTTCTCACTGTATTCAAACTCTTCCTACATAACCTAATTAATTAATAAAAGCTCCCGAAGCTCACCCGAAATAAATAATGCGTTGATAAATCTCATACTGAAGAATAATACAAACGGCCGACAGACTTTCCACCAACTTGTATTTCTTCGCATGTCGGTGGATTCCTACATTAGTCCAATTTATTCCCGTCAAACAAACGGAAGGCCCACAAATACATTTCTCAAACTGGACACACGAGATTCGTGGAAAACTGCGTTGTTCTGAGAGAATATAATTAGACGAGGACTTTGAACAATGCAAATGCCCTGAGACAAAATTACCGGAAATCACCGCCACATAAGTTTGTTTGCTGTAACTATCATATAGAACAAAGGCCAAATTTCGAACCAACAAAAACAGCCACTGGGAAATTATTGTCAAATATTTTAGTTTTGATTCAAAATAATAAGCAACTAATGTCCTGTAAATACTTTTGACTTGAGAAACAAGCTTACTTCATTAAATATAAATTATATTTTGTAAAATATAGGTCCATTTTTATTCATTTTCCATTTTTGCCATCCCTATTTCAAACTTTTGAATCAATTTTTTTCATAAACTTAAATACAAACAAACCAGTTTTATTTTATTTTTTACATTCATAAAGTATTAAATAAATTGAATGGCAATGTTTTGACTACAATGACTTCTTAACAATCCCATGTTTGCATCTCAGCTTTAACCATTGGCACTCTTATACAGGGTGTAAGACCATTTATGATGTTTGAGGGTCGAAGGTCAAAATTAGCTTGTGGAGCTCTAAGAAACAGAGTTGACAATTTTTATAAATTATATTGCACTGTTGACAATGGCTCTACAACTATATATGTAAGTTAATTTGATCGGAGTCTACTTTGATATAAATAACCTAAGTAATCTGTGGGTGTCACCTTTAGAACCCAAAAAAATACATTCAATTTTAAGAAAAGGATTAACAGCTCCCTTCTTATCCACCATTCATATGCCCCTGATATTATGTTATAATTTTCATTCTTATCTTGAAATTCCAGTACTGATTATCGTCGACTCAAGTTACCTAACCTAGATAAAAAAATTACCATGAAGGAGAATTTTAAGGAACTGCTCTTTCATCCACTTGACGATCAAAAGAAAAACTACATAAAAGGGATGAAAATAGTCCTCATTCGGGATCCAAGCCTCTGACCTCCCGAGTTAGAGACAAGTGTGGTGACACAGCTGGTATCAACCTTGTGTTGCTTAGAACGTCTACCGACGCCACCGGAATGTGACTATTTCCTTAGTTGCTCCCTGACAAAGGACGAACGGAATTTACTGGGCGAACACAGCCTTTGAGACGATTCCAACGTAAGCAATTGCGAAACAAAAGAGACAATCTAGGTCGTAACTTCCGACACTGCTGCTCTATAATTTGCCAGAACCTCCCTTTGTGTGACCGAAATGTAAAAACTAACAAATATTCAGTGTGCGAATGATATTGATCAGATTGATCCACTTTTAGGTTTGTTACAAAACCCGTCCCAATTCGCGTGGGAAATGCAACATCCTACATTTCAATTAAGTGTCCCACAGAGATTTATTTTCATGTGTTCTTCCGTGTATAATGAGATTACCAAGGGCTTACGCAGAAATTAATTATAATCCGACGATCACTTAAATTCTCTCTTTCTATTCATATCCCCTCCCAAACAACAGACGATCTTGAAGGAAAAGATACAGAAGATTCTGCAATTTCTTTCCCCTCCATCGCACCACCGAACTAGTTCTTTCTTGAGGTAAGATATGTAACTTATTTTTAAACGTATAAACTTGTATCCATTTTCATGCACGCTCTTTGAACATATACTCATAAATTCAACGACTTATAATTTGTAACAACGACAACATACTTCCCTACTTACACTATAACACTAGGAAATCGAAAGTTTATTACCGCACTTACAAAAGTACGCCACTTACTCATATCTTGAGTTAGTTCTACACAGTCCACCTCATTACACCATATCTCTTTCAGGACCTTTCTAATGTTATACTTCAATCTACGTCTAGGTCTTCCCATTGGTCTCTTCCCATTAGGTTTGCCAGTAAATACCCTGAAAAGGGTTCTAGATTCTCCCATTCGTGCTGCATGTCCTGCCTACCGTAATCTACGATACTTATTATCCTAACAAGGTATTGTGATGAATACATGTTATGTAACTAATCATTATGCAAACTCCTCCACTACCTAATAGCCTAATTCCTTTTTAGACCAAATATCTTCCTAAGCACCTTGTTTTCGAAAACCCAATAAGTTTTTTCAGTCAGGTAAGTTAAGAGACCATAAATAACAACAATCGTTTGAAAAACAAAGATTACAATAAAGAAAATAAGTAGTCAAGAAAATGTGTGATATATAATTAATTATGAACCCAAAACTAATATAATAAAAATAATCTAAGTCACAGAAATGTAACTCTTAATTTTCCGATCGTGAACCAAGCTTTACCTTTGTAGACCTTTCCGAAGCAGCCCTCGCCTATCTCTTGCATGAAGGTGAGGTGTTCCCTAGGGAGTACAGGGACCGGTAGAGAGTCGGGAGACGTGCAGATACTGTACTGAGGGTTGTGCTGGTAGCGTTCAGGCACGAGCAGACCTTTGCTCAGACTCACCAGATTCGGCTGAAACCATTGAATGATGCGCGGTCAACAGCCAAGAATTTGCCTAGATACTAGTGTGTCTTATTTGTTCGTTTACTCCTTAATTTTTGAAAATGAATTCTTCAAGTAATGACCACATTTTCATCCTTAAATTAATGTTTTTTTAAAACTATAATATAATAAATAGCATGATACATGAAATATACCTCTTTGACTATCTGCTCTCCTATTTTATCATCTTTGTATTAAGGTTAATATAACGTACACTTTAAAAATCAACGAATTACTACTAACAACTTTACTTTGTTATCACCGTGTCTTACTACCTGTTCAGGTTATACGTCTACTATGATAATTACTCTCATGAGGTATGGATGGGGAGGGAAGAATTTTATAACTAATGCACCCATATTTGCGTGGAAGGAGTGTGTCCGTAAGCTCAGTGTAAAGACGTGTTATAATTACATTCATTGCTGTTTCAGCCTGTTGTTGCCTGAGTCAGTTTTATATTCAAGCCATAGGCCTGTATTCTCCACTACTGGCTTGCTAGGCCTGTCATAGCTTTATATGTCTTATAATTTAACTTGAGACTAGGTCAGGCACACCAGCCAGTCCCCGGTGGTGAAAGGGAAAACACACATTTCACAAATTATACATTTTTCGGCCATTCCGGGAAGCGAGCCCAGGACCATTAACTCAGTAGACAGACACGCTACCAACTAAGCTAAAGTGTAGATATAAATACTTGTTATACACTGAGTTAATAATTCAAACAACAATTTCGATGGAAAGCAAAAAGTTTGTTTCTGAATTTGAGATAGTTACTAAACAAAACTAATAGGGGTTAAATCTGGGAATTAATTTTTTTAAATTTCCGTCACAAACAAAAGAAACACGCTTAGGCAAACATTAAATTATGTGCGCAACCAAATATAAATAGCTCTGAAAATATTTAGATCTAGCTGGTTCCAAGATATCAATGACTCATTACAAATTTCGTGGACGTGATTTGCAAAGGCGCAGGAAGTAATTTTTAAAAGAATAACACAAAGGTGGTTTGAAACTTACGCTGGAGGAAGGTTTGCGTGACTTCCCCGGCCTGCTGATACATTCCCTCATGGCCTTCCTCTTCCACAGACACACGGTGAGGAACAGGACGGCCAACACAGCCAATACTCCAAACATGGCCAACATAAGACTGTTATTGCTGGGCAAGGACTCGTGTCTGGTCGACATTTCCGCCTGTACACCAGATATACATCATGCTAACATTATAAACAGTGCACTACTTGGGATATATATCACGGACTAGTAACTGGTTGACGTATCCATCTGTACACCATATACACATCATGCTAACATTATAAATGGTAGACTATTTCTGATATATATCACGGACTAGTAACTGGTTGACGTATCCATCTGTACACCATATACACATCATGCTAACATTATAAATGGTAGACTATTTCTGATATATATCACGGACTAGTAACTGGTTGACGTATCCATCTGTACACCATATACACATCATGCTAACATTATAAACGGTAGACTATTTCTGATATATATCACGGACTAGTAACTGGTTGACGTATCCGTCTGTACACCATATACACATCATGCTAACATTATAAACAGTGCACTACTTGTGATATATATCACGGACTAGTAACTGGTTGACGTATCCGTCTGTACACCATATACACATCATGCTAACATTATAAACGGTAGACTACTTGTGATATATATCACGGACTAGTAATTGGTTGACGTATCCATCTGTACACCAGATACACATTGTTGACATCGTGAACACAAGATCACAGGAACACCAGACCAGATGAGCCTTGTGGCTTTGCCTCCACTTTTTCCGCTCTTTATTTTTACCCTTGCTTTCTTTATCTTTTACTTCTCTTTTAATCACTCGTTCATTTTCTCCTCTCTATTTCTACCCTTCGCGCGCACTTTCTCTTGCTCTACATGAGTAAAATGGGTTAAGGGCTGATGAAAGGAAGTGACTAATTCTGTTTGGAGCCCGGATTGTAGGACAAAGTTTCCAAGGGATGTGGTTTTATCGCGAACTGAGTCTATGTAATAACTAGGTTATATTGTGTTTAATCCCTAGAACCGACGAGCCTCTGATGATAAGATTGGTTTTCTCCCTGCACCACGTCTTTCTACACGTACGAGTTATCAGCATATTTACATTAATATGGTAGGAATGATGAAGGTAGAATTGAGAGGAAATGTATTTACGCGAGTACTTCAAAAAGGTTTTTTTGCAGGTGACCTGGCGGTCTAAGGGTAAGGTGTCAGACTTCTGTGCTGGCGGCCGGGGTTCAATCCTCGGTCCCGGCACAGATTTATCTGATTACCAAACCCTTCCTTCACATCTGACAAGACATCTTGTGAATGTGGGGAATGCCAGGCCTCCACCGTGGTTCGGATTCCACGTTAAACTATAGGTCCTCCATTTCATCTCACAATCACCCTACCATTACACATTAGCTTAAGTGCGTATAGCCCGAACGGATAGTAAGACGCGGTGTTAATAATAATAATAATAATAATAAAAAGGTTTTCACACTCACTTGTTTGAAGGCCACTGATGAGAGGTAGCCGTTATATTTGGCAAATTTGTAACCCAGAGTCTTGTGTTTCGATAAACTGCGACTGTTGAACTTTCTGTCAGTGTGTTCATTGCTACTGAGACGTGAATATGGTTGCATCTCTTTACATTTGCGTCCATGAAGAACAGAGAGGCGTCTTACAATTTTTTTTGGTCCGAAGGTATAAAAGGATTTGAGATTCACGCCCATTTATGTGCTCGATGAAGGGACAATGCTTTATCTAACCGAAGTGTATATGAGTTTAGAAATGTTAAAAAATGATCGGACAAGTGCGATTTATGCATAGTGGTAGGGATGGCCTGAGGGAATAAAAAAGTTTGTAGAGTGCTTGGATAAGTGTATAGAGAATTAGGGAGATTGTATTGAAAAATAATGCATTTGTGATAAATCTCACACAAACAAATAATTTGTGAAAAATAAAGTGCGGACATATTTTTTGTAGAACCCAGGTATATTTGCTTGGAGAAAAAGGGGGTGAATCATTTATGGGGGGGGGGAGGACCCTCACCTCTAAGCATCCCGTCGCAATTCAAACCTCAGCTCTCCAGCCCCCCAGAAAACCAGACCAAACGAGACTGACACCTTCCTGTGGATTCCCGCACTCGTATATTATTATTATTATTATTATTATTATTATTATTATTATTATTATTACTATTAGCACCACGTCTTATTACCCGTTCGGGTTATACGCACTTACGCTAATGTGTAATGGTAAGGTGATTGTGAGATGAAATGAAGGACCTACGGTTTAACGTGGAATACGAACCACGGTGGAGACCTGGCATTCCTCACATTCACAAGATGTCTTGTCAGAGGTGAAGGAAGGGTTTGATAATCACCCGCGCTCGTATAGAAACTAAACAGGAGAAAAGAAATGTGGCCACCTGATGGGTTCTTAATCAATCACAAGATTTCAGCGCGATCCACTCGACGCTAGTTGAAATATTTTCAGCTCTGTCCACTCTGCAAAACACAATTCTGCGAAAGCGTTAACTACTACGATACTCAAGTAAAGTCTTCTCTCGATTTTCGACGAACGTGTTAAATCCGAGATGGGTGTGAAGAGGATGGTGGTAATGATGATTATTATAAGGAATTAAACTTTCCTTTCGTAAACACACGAGCTATAAATCATCTTAACTTGAAACAGTACGGAAGAAAGGAACCCTACACAATTAGGTATAAGCCTGTATGAAAGGCGAAGCTTAAGGGATGAATGATTATAATTACGGAGCTCAGACATAATTGAATGTACAATGTATTTGTACTATTGGCAGCATAAAGTCACAACCGAGTCACTGGAGGCTTTAACACCAATGATAGCTCTTATTAGCCGATTATATCAACACGTCCTTCACATAGGCTCCTACTCTGCCTTTAAATATGAGTGAAGAATTACTAGATAAGCTCAGGACGATCCTTGGATAGCTGGATAGACGGATACATGGATTAAGTGACTTACCTGATCTGGTTTTACCCTGACGGGGAGGTCGGGGTTTGAATTCCAGCCAGAGGTACTCAGGAGTGTTTATTACTATTTTTTTCCCCCTCACTCTGTTCCACGCGAATGCGGAGGCACATTTACTATATTATCAGGGCACTGATTTTAATGGTCTTAAAATAATAAAAAAAATACATAAATGTTCTAAAAAATGACTTAAAATTTTCAAAAAAATGAGCTAAAAATATGAACAAAATCTCGTAATAAGTTCACACGATTAAATAAAACAAGTACTTTACAAATGTCAACTAAAAATATCCATGAGATAAAGAGTCTTTAGCAACTAAACTCTTGCATTCTGCTCAATAAAATAGTGATTTACAAATATTTGCTTGAGAAATAATAGATACCCTCTCTCTATGCAATCTCTACCAGCTTAATTGCAGTGTCTATCCAGGAATATGTATTTTACAACCAGATAAACAAAGAAGATTCAAAGTTAATTGAATACATTATTTAATTCTCTCTCCGACAGCCGTGTGATGGAAAAAATATACATTTATAAAATAATGATTTTAATATGGTATTTAAAAAATACTCATTTAACATGAATGCCTTAAAATGACTCAAAAAATACCTTAAAATGAATCAAAAATGTTTAAAAATAACCAAAAAATGACATAAAACATACATTTCTACAACCAGAGGATCATAAACAGAGTTTATATACTTATGAGCATTGTATATGACAAAAAAAAAGACATGTAATCAAAATCTGGGCCCCGCTAGCTATACACTTGTCAAAGGTGTGCGATCATAATTTTTTTAATTGTTGAATGATCTTAACAGCCTGATTACCGCAAGATTTGAAAGCTTTTTGCCTTTTTGTGTTGTCAGTAGAGCCCAAATTTTTATTTAGTTACATATTTTAATACTGCCCCTAAAAATGTGAAAAGCGAGATGTCGACGAATTAGTTTGTTTGAAACAGTATCATAAGTTTTAATTTGATATATTTTTAATTATTTTACTGAATTCTAATTATTTTCAAAGATTTTACATAAAATTACATATTCTGCTTGCTTTTTTGTTATCGTTATAGTATTTCTATGTCTTTCTTGGGGAAAATGCTTTATAATTATTCTTCCTTAATTTTTAGGCAACATGCACTTTCATAAAGGAAGTTATCCAATGATGGGGTGGCAGTGAGCAAAGTCCAATCGAGGTATGCCGGTTCGTCAGAGAGGAAGGATAACACTTGCTGTAACGTAACTTTGTGTCTGACGTTTCTCGGTCTGGAAGGGGAAAGAATGTGGTGTTACCAGATAGTGAGTAGACTCAGAAGCACGTCTCTCGCGCGGCGTGTCAGTTTGTAAAAACAATTCAACAAGTTGTAAAAAAATTCTTAGATATGATTAGCTCATTTTCCCGTTGTTCTTTGGTCGGGTGAAGAAACGGATATAAAGCGGCAAGGCAAAGAACAAATGCAGAGAACGGAACTCAAAATCAATTGAGGAAATGTAATTTGAAATTTGTCACAATAATACAGATCAAATAACGGCCCTTTAAAAGCAAAAGCAAAAACAACAATGTGTATATGTGTAAGTGTAATATTATACCTGCTACTACGAGTATAAGACAACACTGGACCGACCAAAATAATTATATGAAACTTACTTTGAACAATTTAGAGTGATCGGACTTTCACGTGTTTACAAGAAAATCAACCAACAATGGAGGTTTCATTGAAAGTTTGTAGTGTTTGTATAATTTCTAAAATCAGTTGTATAGTGCCAATTATTTGGAGTATTTATTTATTGTTATTATTATTATCATCACCACATCTTACTACCCGTTCGGGTTGTACACACTTACGCTAATGTGTAATGGTAGGGTGATTGTGAGATGAAATGGAGGACCTACAGTTTATCAGTTTGTAAAAACAATTCAACAAGTTGTAAAAAAATTCTTAGATATGATTAGCTCATTTTCCCGTTGTTCTTTGGTCGGGTGAAGAAACGGATATAAAGCGGCAAGGCAAAGAACAAATGCAGAGAACGGAACTCAAAATCAATTGAGGAAATGTAATTTGAAATTTGTCACAATAATACAGATCAAATAACGGCCCTTTAAAAGCAAAAGCAAAAACAACAATGTGTATATGTGTAAGTGTAATATTATACCTGCTACTACGAGTATAAGACAACACTGGACCGACCAAAATAATTATATGAAACTTACTTTGAACAATTTAGAGTGATCGGACTTTCACGTGTTTACAAGAAAATCAACCAACAATGGAGGTTTCATTGAAAGTTTGTAGTGTTTGTATAATTTCTAAAATCAGTTGTATAGTGCCAATTATTTGGAGTATTTATTTATTGTTATTATTATTATCATCACCACATCTTACTACCCGTTCGGGTTGTACACACTTACGCTAATGTGTAATGGTAGGGTGATTGTGAGATGAAATGGAGGACCTACAGTTTAACGTGGAATACAAACCACTGTGGAGGCCTGGCATTCCACACATTCACAAGTTGTGATTAATACACGTCTTGTGAAGTCTTTATTTAATGGGAAATTTAAGTGTTATAAAACAAACTAATAATGAAATACAACTAGTTAAAAAAAAGTATTTGTATGTGCGTATATTTAGAAAAATGTTTTTCTATTACTTCCTTCAGAAATTTGGAGCCATAACATTATATTTTATAGGTATATATATATATATATATATTAATAAAATGAAGATTTTGTATCGGCCTAACAGTTTGTCTGTCATGAAAATTGCGTGATATCTACCATACGCAGAGTTCTGAAATTTTAAAATTAGTAGTCACTGTGAACAAACATGTGCACCTCGAAGCCGGAATTTAAATATTTGGATTAGATTTTTTAAATTTATTAAATATTGGTTCAGAATAAATTAAATAAAGAGATTTTATCTCTGAAGCAAATCAAAGCGTTGCCAGGGGTAAATACGCAATCCTTTGCGTAGTTACCCAAGGTACCACCGGGTACTTCTGCTAGTTTATAATATTTATCAATAGTGGCAGCTAAATAAACATGGTCTAGCGTATGAATATATAAAAGTAGTTTTATCGAGTTTTTCATCTGTCAGATATAGTCTTTCCTATTAAAATTTGAATCTATAATCTGATCGTTACAGGAAATAACCTTTAAGAAGACATAAATAAATATCTAATATCCAGCATTGACAAAATATCATCAAATGTATTGTTGAGTCACCAAAAAGTCCACATCTGGTGTCAAATTACACATGTCATGGTGTATGAATTCATTAAACTCTGTCAGGTAGTGTTATTCTTATGACGTTCTAACTAGAGTTCACCCGCCTCGGTGGCGTAGTTGAGCTCGACTGCTGAGGACGGGGAGATCGAGGTTCGAATCTCGGTCTGGGGACTTTTTTTTCCCTAGATGGTCTTCCACTCTCCCTCCATGAGAATTCGAGTTCACTTCCTCTAATTCAACCTTCCCAATTCCTAATCCATTAGCGTTATTAGTACTTAAAGCGTATAACCCAAACGGGTAGTAAGACGCAGTGCTAAATTATTTAAAAAAAACTATAGTTCGGTTCAAACATGTAATCCTGGCATGCTCAAGGTCAGGATTCAAACTCCAACCGGGTGCTGAGGATATGAAAGGGGGTTGAGGCTTTCCAAATTGTGAGCCTCGACAGAATTTTTATATCTTTTATTCAGTAAAATGCCGCTGCATTTGATTTAAATTTTACCTTTCTGGATTTATATACCTTTTCATTTATTTAATTTTATTTAAAGTATTAAACATGCACTTTACGAACCGACTGATTATATCAGCACACGACTTATAGACTAACCTACCTCTAGAACGGACACAACATCCAGCCCTTCGGCCGTTAATTCATCACTGAAAAAGGGGAAACCCACATTTCACCAATGATAATTTTTTCAACTATACCGGGAAACGGACCGGATACCATTATCTCAGTAGATAGACACGCTACGGACTGAGTTAAGGTACTGGACTTTATATTACTAAATTAGTGTAAGGTTAGTCTGAAGAAACATTGACGCCTTACACAAATTAATTATAAGTGTGAATGGGTCAGTGACGATGAAGAGTCAGGAGCCAACGGGAGAGATAGTGTAAATTTAAAACGTTAAAGTTTTTCTTGAATTGTTTTAAATAATACATTGAATTATCATTAGTATGCGCTGACTTTAAGAGGCTATTTCTGAAAAATACTATAACAAAACAACATTTGACACGATCAGTTAAATTAAACTAGATACTTTTTTAATTCAAGTAGATTTTCCACAGATCAATAATTATTACTTTACCTGTTGTGTTGTGGTTCCACTGGAGTTACCAGCTGTCGTGTTGGCACCACTTGTTATCATAATGTTGTGGAATGGACTTGGCGTTAGAGCAACTATGGGGGGGAAAAACATCAAATATTTCAGTTTATAGAATAAATCTGATAATTAGGAGTGACATACAATTTACATAATTTATAATTTATTGTGTATACTTTTAAAATATTATATAACATAAAAGATAAGTATGAAAGAAGGATATGTTTTCTAAACTTATGCATATTTTATTATTTCATTATCCGTTCTAAACCCAAACTTCATAGTTTTTTTTACATGTCGATGAGCACCTAGTTTTTAATTTGGTGAACAAATCATCTTGAATAGATAAACAATTCCTTCACCCTATAAGCTAGCCCTTTTACCTTCAATGACTATACTATGGCCCTATATTATAAACCATCGTTAAATAATGAAAGGTAGGCTTGTAAACTTTCAGCGTAAACGAAGGGTACATGAGAGAGTATTTTAACATATACAGGGTGTCCAACCAAACTATATTTTTAAATTCCCTGACTTTTCCAGGTTTTCCAGACCACAATATATCAATATTAAGTATATTACAAAAATAATTTTTTAACATCACAGATTTATATAGTTTTTTTTTTCTTTCTAAATACACATTCTGAAATTGTGTCACCCAATAAAGGGATTACATAATTTCTGACTCCGGGGAAATGGATTATTTTAAATTAGACATAAATTTCAGAAAAATCGTATCGAGCCATTCTTAGTTCCTTCTATTTAAAATGTATGTCCAAACAAAATTCCGCACATGTGAATATCCATGACTCAACTTTGGCAGAAAGGGGGAAAGACACAACTCACTTGTTGACCTCGAGAAGAGATATTAGTCTGATCAACAGGGACAATGGTGTGACAGTGGTTCCAGGTTGGGACTAATTGGAAGAAAAGTGTTATTTTGACTATTGTGAATCAAAATGTGAGGCATTTTATAGACAAAATGTAAACATTCCCTGACTTTTCCCTGTTTTCCAGGTCACTGGACACCCTGATATACGATATAAACACTATACATTTCAGTTTAGTCAGCTCTAGCTCGTTTCAGTGGCTACGTGATCTAAGGCGCGACTCTCGCGGTAGACTAGATTGCCGATGACGGATAGATCGAGGTTCGAATATAGGCCGGGTGTATTGAGAGTGGTTTTTTTTCTTCTAAATGGGCTTCCGTTCTACCTCAACACAAATTCGGGTTACTTATTCTAAATATAGCCTTCCTAAACCAATAGCGTAAATAGTATATAATCGTATAACCCAAACGGATAGTAAAGACGCGACTTAAAAAAATAAGTTGACCTTCTCATTTATGATTGTTGTTGCTTTTTTTTTTCACACCACGTCATAAATTGATTAATAAAACGTAAATTGGATTAGGAAGTTTGAATTTTAGAGGAAATGTACCAGCAATCACATGGAGGGAAAGTGGGAGTTTATTTAAGAATACTACCCTTCGTACGCTCGACTGGCATTTGAATCCCGATCTCTTCCATCACTGGCAATCCAGTCTAACACGAGAGTGAGACGTTAGACCTCACGACTACCATTGTCGATGTACACCTTTATTAAAATTTAAATGTACCACCGTTTTGCACCAAAGTATTACGTTTTTCACCATAACCCGAGAGACAGTACGACTGTTTATGTTAAGGAGGGGGGGCAAGTTAAGGTTAGCCCCCTCATTATCAAAATGTTGGATTTTTTCATGCCATCTTAAAAGTCCTGTTTTGCACCATTTTGCACCATTTTGCACCCAAGTATGGCGTTTTGCACCTGAATAGTTTTGCAAGAAAGAAAAAATTAAAACAGAAAAAGGTGGGTGGGGCAAGTTAAGTGTAGCCCCCCCCAACTCAATAATTGGGGGTTGTTTTAATGCCAAAATAAAAAGTCTCAGCCATAACCAGGATTGTTAAAGTGTTGAGCTTAAGATAAATGGATGGTTCCTAATACCCTAATGGTGTCCATGTTTTTTCAAAGTGAAACCATTTTTAAGTTTTGAAATACCTTTATTTTCACAGGGTTTCCAGACAAAAAAAAACTCATTTCCCCAGTATGTATATGCAATTTAAACTAATAATATAGTAATATAATAATAAACTAATAATATAGTAAACTAATAATATAGTAATCACATTTACACTATTACTTTCTTATATCAAGGAAAAGAATTGGGATTGTGAAAAAACCGATCTCCGGATGAATACGAATTATTACTTTTTCTGTGAACATGAACCCAGCAAAGTGAATTTTACAATTATCTCTGTACCCTGGTCACGGGTCGAGAACGGTTTGATGGATTTTGTTCAACCTTGATATCTAGATGTTATAAGTCAATATCACAATTATTTCCCCCCCACCCAAGCCCTTCAATAAAGGGTAATTTTTTTGAATTAATTTTTTTTTCGGAAATAACTCTAACGAATGGTTTAAACCGCATATCTAGGATTTGTTTAACATGAAAAACAGCACTATATAATTGGTTTTTGAGAGAAAATTTGTTGAAGGGTAATTTACTGACGACTGATTTTTCAAAAACTTGAAATATTTTACAAATGGCTTTAATAATTTGGGTATGGGTATATTTTTAGTGTTTTACATAAAAAATAAAACTGTTTACTTGTTTTTGGGGCAAACCATCATTTATGGGTAGTTTACTGATGAATTATTTTTCAAAAACTTGAAATATTTTACAAATGGCTCTAATGGTTTGGTTCCAATTAGTATCTTGGGAGTGTTTGTCATAACAAGTAAAACTGTATATTTGTTTTTGAGTAAAAATTCAGTAAAATGTCGTTTATTGATGAGTGATTTTTGAAAACTCAAATTATTTTGAAAAGGGCTATTACGATTTTACTTAAAATGTATATCTGGGGAGTGTTTGATATAACATGACAAATAAAGATGTGTACTAGTTTTTGAGGAGAAAATTCGGTTATGGGTAGTTTACTGATGACTGTTATTTTAATGTGAATATTTTAAAAATGGCTTTAGCGATTTGGTTCATATGGGTATGTTAAGTTGTTTGTGTTAAAAATAGTTGTCTGGATTTTTTTAAATTTAAAAAGTCATTTAATAATAATAATAATAATAACAAACTAATGATTAATTTTGTAAAATTTGATTTAAAAATAAACATATCTCCAACGATTTGGTTCAAAATTTGTATATAGGGACTATTTTATATATCAATAATATTTAAAAAAAATCTAAAATGAATTAATTTAAGGGTAGTTTACTTACGACAAATTATAGGAAATTTGAACATTTTGGAAATTTACCTTCTATATTGAATTTAAAATGGAAATTTATGAATAGTTTTTCATTTAAAATAAGAATGCAATTTTTATTTTTACAAATAACAAATAATTTTAGTATAGTTTACAAATAATTTATTTTTGAAAATTTGAATCTCGTCATAAATATATAAACAATTTGGTTTAAAATCTTTCTCTCTATAAATAGAGTGATTATTGTGAATTACGAGATGATGTATTTGTTTTATGAAGAAAAGATGCTTAAGTGTGATTTACTCAAAGCATATTTTTTGAAAATTATCTTCGAGACTATAATTAACAATATGAGAAAGTTTGTGAGATTCTCTCATACAATTAATTTTTAGTTAAATGCATCACACAACAGTTTAAAAAAAATATATTTAGCACTGCGTCTTACTTCCCACTTGGGGTTTCCTATATGTACTAATTAAGCTAATGAATTAGGGACGAGAAAGGTTGAATTTAGAGGAAGTGTACCCACATTAGCGTGAAGGGAGAATTGAAAATAGTTTAGGGAAAAAAATGCAGTACACCACTCGATAGATATTCGAGCCCCAATTGACCCATCTTTGGCAGTCCAGCCTTTTGTGAGAGTGATGCCTTAGACCAAGCAACCACCGAAGTGGGTCACAAAAGTTATTAAAGACAAATATGACTACTCCTCGCAAAATAACACATAGATTACTGGTATTGATAAAGCTAATAGTTTACACTGAATTTAGCTTGTCTACTTGGTATTTAGAAAATTATAACAAAAAAATCTAAAAGCTACAGTGGTTTTATAAAATTTCCCTATTCTACCCTGTTGTATCAAATTAACTGACTTTGGATATTACTTTGAGGAATTTATAAATGTTGACCAAGGGGCCAGATTCATAGTTAGAATTAGTGCACCTAGAAACCAAATACAAGAAGACACCTTCCTAAACTTGGATGGAATGGGCCACTTTTGCGTATGAAACTGGCTCATTCCATTTTGGTCTAGGTAGGTGTCGTCTTGTATTTAGTATAACGCCACACTTGAGGCGTATTAAATCTGACTATGAAACTGACCCTTTCAAGACGATGATGGAAATACTTGTGTGGACTTAAATATATAAAATCAATATTACATATTGTACGAGTATATTTATAATACCCGCCTCGGTGGCATAGTTAGCTAACGCGCTAGTCGTGTTGAGATAAACTGCCAAGGACAGGGAGATCGAGGTTCGAATTTCGGTCGAGTGAACTGGGGTGGTTTTTCCTAAATGGTTTTCCACTCTCCCTCCAAGCAAATGGGGGTGAACTTTCTCTAAATTCAACCTTCCCAATTCCTTATCCATTAGCTTAATTAGTACTTAAGTGTTTAACCCGAACGGGTAGTAAGACACGGTGCTAAATAAATACAAATACATATATTTATAATCTTAGAGAGTGGTCATTATCATGGGATTCGTGCTGCTTTTTTGTTCTATGAATATATGACTGGACAAAATAAGGCATATGATATTGACTTGCCCTGTAGATAAGGGGGAAAAAATGTTTGGGTCACTTAATGGGAATTATAAATAAATCCATCTCAATAAAATTGATAAATGCTAATTAACAATATTATAATCTCAATATAACAATATCAATACTAAACGAAGTCCAAAATCCGTTTTTCTGATGCATTTAATTTATTCTAATGGTACTTTCAAGTTTAAACTTAGTTATATCTAAAAGCTCAGGGCTGCATACGGCAGTTAAGCTGAAATGAATTAACATAATCCTGGAAAGAACATGGTAGACCAATCCCAATAGCAAAGATCTAAAACATTAAAATTTCGTTCTTTCGAGTCAGTGTTAAACATATTTTCCCTGAACCAACCCTACCATTATAAAGAAAGAGAGATCATCAATAAACTGAAGGGGGAAAACTATTTTCATAGCTAGCGAACAAGTTTTAAATACATTACGCGTATACAACAAATATTTAAATTAGGATATCGAGAGAAAAGATATCTCGATCAAATAAATTCTAGAAACATCAGCACAATATTTCTTCACACAACATTCAGATGGTAAGTTTGATGTGACTTTTATCCATCCTTAGCTTCGGCTGTTTAGTTTTGCCAGCACCATCTAGTAGAAATCTCATGTACTAGGGGAGTTCTGAAAATGTGGTGGTTCTCTAATGATTTCTACACTGAATTTCTATGAGCGAGCGCGAAAGAGCTTTCAAATTTTGCTGGAAAGGTATTTGTCACATACCTTCAATGGTTGTTTTACATGCCGCAATCAACACGTGATCGACGACTTTACTTTCCCTCCGAAGGAAGTTGTGCTACGGATTTTTTATTGTTTAAGAAAATCCGTCTACTTCAACTGGGTTTGAACCCGCTAACATTGGTTCCTGAGACAAGCACTTTACCCCAAGATCACCGAGGTAAACACAAACAGTACAGATATAAATAAAAAATTGCGTGGTGGTTATAAATCCAATAAAAATTAAGTAAAAATGACTTTAAGAATACTTTATTTGGTTTAAACTTTTACAGAAAAGCGTTAATTAATTCAAAATCCAAGAGTGAGACAAACAAATAAAAATATTAAATTTTTCATTCTAATCTGAAATATTACCAACATTTTTGAAAAAACAAAACAAAAGTATTACTCTCGTCTCAAAATGGGGAAAAAAGTGGTCCAAACGCATCCCTAGTTTTAAATAAGAGTATGCTCACCATGTGAGGGTTTTTTACTGACCTGTGCGCCTGTTGGGACACTTGAGGTCCGTGGTGGGGGGCGAGTTGTCGTGGGGACACACGCAGGTGTATCTACCGTCCCCCTTGGGCACACAAGCGGCATCCACTCCGCACAGACCCGGCTTACAGCCCTGATCTACATGCAACACACCACACATAAGAAAGGGGTCAGTCACAACTCGCAACACTTCCATTATTGTTTTATTAATACATTTAACAAGATGGTTATTAACGAACTAATCTAAGGCTCGCTATCTTTTAGCAGTGGTGTTAAACCTTTTTACTGTGTGATTTCCAATAAGCACATTAATGAATTGAAAATTTCTTTCAAGTTTTATCAGTGTATTTTTAGTTAATTGTTGTAATACAATAGGGAATGCTTTATTTGATAAATAAAACTGTATTTTTGTTTTTAAAAATAAAAAAATAAACTTATTCAAAGTTGGATTACCAAAATGTTGGACAATTTCTGATTTTTTTAAAATAGCTCAATCAATAAAGTTTTGTTTAAAATTTATATCTAAAAAGTGTTACACATGATTATCAAAATTTAAAATATGTTGTTATGAGAAAAAAAATATTTACTAGCAATAGATATATTTTTAATTCTCTATAGAAATAGTTTGTATACGAATGTATGAACGATTGTATCATTTCACTTATAATAATTCGAAAATTACTGTAGCTTCTACTTCAATAGCTTATTTGTTTAAATGTGTAAGCTTATCAATAAGTGGGAGAATCAACGATTTTTTTTAAGAGGTAAGAGGGAAATGAAGCGAATTTGAGAGGAACTGTACCCGAATCATCAAACAGGGTGAATGAGAAAGCCGTTCCTACAGTACCCGATCGGTATTCAAATCCCGAACCTATGATAAACGGCAGTAAGATACAATAAAATCTATAACGCCTTTGACCACTTTTACAGCGCCGCGGGATGCATCACTAGTGGATGCAAGGGGTAGTTTCTTTGTAACTTACTGTACCAGTCCTTGGATACCCCCCGGTCCCTCGAACTAATGTCTCATTCCTGCGCAAGAACCTAAAGAAGAGTCGGGACTTTTTGTAGTACAGTTCGTTGACATAATACAGAGAGTAATGAAAACCTTTGACCTATTCATAATATTTTAATAGGTCAGCAAAGTCTCGGGGATATTTTCTATGGACACATTCATTAAACATTATGATTGATTATACTATGGAAGCAGCTGCTTATCTTAAATTTGTTCTAGAGGTTTTTTTTTCTAAGTCAACAAATTCAGATTTACCACTGAAAACAAGAGCGATTTCCAAGTTCTTGGTAAGTTTCTTTTCGAAATGGAGATTTGTTTAAGTGCACGCGTGTTCAACGCTCTCTACCCCTCTCCCCGTCATNTCTCCCCCCCCCCGGTTATCCACATATTTACATTGGGAAACATCGAATTGAGTTCCCTCCATTTCAGGGTTGTCGGAGTTGAGTCCTTAGGAGGTTGTTGGCAGGAACTTGAAGGAGGCGGATTTTAAATATTCAAATCTTCATATATCTCCATTTTTATACAGCAACGTCTGTTTCCTCAATAATCTATCTTTTTCCTCGGTCTTCTTACATTGTTTCGCAGCTTTGCCTAGAATTTTGTTAGGTTAGGTTAGATTAGGTTATGTGTTGTACCCCGGACTATATTCAAACAACTGTTCAAAGTAACCCGGACAAAATTCGAATAACTGAAAAGGTAAACAAGTGGCTTTGGATTCAATTCAATAGCCTCCATTTACATTGATACCTTACGGATGAAATTGAGATTTAATGTACCCCTATCTGCGCAGAAGGAGAGTGGTAAGCCATATAAGATAAAAACAACATCCACATTGTACCCGACAGGGATTTTAACCCATATATCTCAATTACCGGCAAACCAAACTAGATGAGTTTGACGTTTAATCCACGTGCTCACCAATGCGGGTCAGTCAAAACGATTTCTTATAAAAAAACACACACACACACATTAATTATATTCATATCATCAAGTTCAAGGATAAAAACTAACCTTTTAAAAATTACTTCTACACAAGTTCATCAACACATGCACATAAATAAGATAATTAAATGAAATAAAATAATCGGATAAAGTTTAAAAAAAACAACAATAAAACCCACAGCTATGTTATCGTAAATAATGGTGAGGACTCGTTGATAGTAACTTTTGGATGCTCTCCAAACAAGTCGGTTGCTCTAGAGCCGTTTGGTTTTTATAGATCCTGATTTTTACGGCCGTTATAAATGTCTGCCGCTAATTAGAGGTCAACGTGTGAGGTCCACAATTAGCCGTACTAATTAGTAACTTTTAAATAAAGCTTATCAAATATTGGAAAATCTACTTATAATTATTATAGCTCGACATATGTCTGAAATAAACCTTTCTTTAATTTATGATATATTTACATATTGCAGTGGCGTATCCATAAACTTATTTTAGCGTTTAGATAGGCATATAATGCATCAACGGTATTTTATATACCTTTTTCATATTAGGAATTTTAGAGACATATAATCCTTGCTGTAAAATTTAGCCAACATAACCGAAACATTTTCAATGCTCTATTATAATTTTACTTTATATTTTACGCTTTAGTTAAAATTATTATTTGGAAACGGGGAAAAAAAGGAAAGAGGCAAATTCTCCGCCTAGTACTTCCCTCAAAGCATCTTACTGCTTGTTTGGGAAAAACGCATTAAAAATAATGACAAGGTGGAATTTAAAAAAAGTTCACCAGGTTTGTATGGCGGTACAGTGGAAAACCCTTTAGGAAAATTCTTCAGTACATCTGGTCAAGATTTGAAAACATACGTACTTGTCATTGACAAACCATATAAGACTGACATATTGATTCGAATGCCCATCAATACGGGTTACGCCGACCATTAAACTTATAAAATGGCTTCCATTTTATTTAGAGGTTTGACTCTCTTTTAAGTTTTGTACGTTGCAACTATTTTGAAAGTATCAGAGTTAATATTTGAACTGGTGAATTTAAGGGTCTGTAAGCCCGGTAACTTCTGAGATTCTGGACTAAATCACTAGACAATTGAGTTTGTTTACTGATGGTTGCTGTAAGGTAGGTCGATGGCTCATCCAGACATTTAATTAGGTCACACAATGTATCGAAGGTATTATTTCTGTATTTTCGTCCAATTGGGAATTTTAAAGGCACTTTTGATGTGTATAAACTATATGTTTTGAATATCAAGTCACAGACCTGGTTTCAAAATGTAGTCTATAAGTTCGAAACATGTCCATTGCTCTATATTTCTAATTTGTTTTAAGGTTTTTTAGCACCACGTTTTACTATCCGTTAGGGCTATATGGAGATGCACTGATTAGGCTAATGCGTGAGTGATGATAAAGGTTGAATTTAGGGAAAGTGTACCTAAATTTGCAAGGAAGAAGAGTCAAAAACTATTTAAGAAATAAAATACTCAGTACACCCAAATGAGTTTTTAACCCCGATCTCCCTGCCATTGGCAGTCCAGTCTATTTTTTTAGCACTGCGTCTTACTACCTGTTCAGGTTATAAGTCTATGTACTGATTACACTAATGGGTTAGAGATTGAGAAGGCTTTATTTTAGAGGAAATGCACCCACATTTGCGTAGATGAAGAGTGGAAAATCATTTAGTAATATAAACCCTCAGTGCACCCGACCGAGATTAAACCTCATCTTCAGCAGTTTAATCCTACACGAGAATAGTGCGATAGACTCCAGTCTATTGCGAGAGTGACGCCTTAGACCAGGGATGTCCAACCTTTTAACAACTGAAGGCCGCGTAAGTTCTTGGGGAATTTGAAGGGCCATACATTAAATTGGTAGGACCTATTGACCAAATATAATAAAAACACGAACGAATAATTCTTTATTTTTTAACAAGTACATACATATACTACACAAGTAGCACCATACTTACGATTCGGGAAACTTCATGTAAATGATCGAGTATCTACGTCAGAGCCAAGAGCCAAATTTGTTGTTTATGTCAACATTTTGAAGTATTTAGATTCAAGAGCTAGCGGGCCGCACACAGCGAGATTGGGGGCCGGAAGCGACCCGCGGGTTGTACAGGGGGTGTATTTAGTTATATATACAAAGTGTCACTTCGGACTTCAAAAAATACTAGTCTACTTTGTGTCAGCTCAAGATATTGATTCAAACCTGATGAGTATTATTGACGTGAATACGTCTTTAAATTTGCTACCATACGGGGGCAATCCAAAAAACCTAATGATAACAAAATCGGGGGATACAGTTTGGCGTTGTAGCTTCTAATCTATCCTCTACATCCAAAATTAAATTATACCACTGGATAGCTAAAGGATCAAAGAATGCATTACAATACGCGAGAACAGTGACGCATTGCGCGCGGGGGAGGGGGAAGCGCCGCCATTTTGAGGTTATTTTGCTGCGTATCGAGATTTGCAATTAGTATAACTTTTGACTCGGAGAAGCTACGATGTTCGTTTACGTTTTAATCGTCAGCTGTCGTCAAAATCTATCGATTGTATATAAAACATTAGTTTAAAGTAGTGACAGTGAATATAATAAGGTGTTAGAATAAAAAAATATTATCAACAATATATAATGTTGGCCTATACGCGTCGAAAAGCCAAAACCAAATACAGAGATCGTATTCGGTTGGAAAGGGCTTCTCAAGAACAATCGAATGGCAATAATAAAACACCATATTTATTTGGAAATTAAAGACGCAAAAGCTGTTGAGGTATGTCTAGTAAACGTAAAGGCCAATGGAATCTTCAAATTCATACTCGGGTGTGTGTATATCCACCCGAGCACAGCGTTAGCAGAAATTAAACTCTTTATGTTACGATCGTTGTTAAAATATTCCAAAAACATCGCTAAAATTATACCCGATTACGAGCCTGATCTTACTACACCAGTTATGATAGTTGGAGACTTTAATGTTGATGTCTCACAAAACCGCTCATTGCCAGACTTCATGCTCAGCGAGTTCAATTTGTCTTATATTGAAACTTCTCCAACAACGTTAGGTAATACCTGTATTGATTTAACGTTTACCAGAAATCTCGATGTATCTTGTATGCCATTTGTGTCGTACTTTTCGTATCACAGACCTATAATTAATAAAGTTATATTGTAACACAATAATTATTTGTTTCCTTGCTTTTATCCTAAATACACAAATAAAAATATTTTATTAAAAAATATATATAACCCGTTACATAAACGTATTCACGTACAACACACGTCCGTGTCCATGACACAGCCACACCAATTTTTTTTTAGTACATTTTAGTCCCACTTTATTGGCCAAATGGTCTAACCTCTATGGCGTCACTCTCATGTTGGACTGGCCAGCTGATGAAGGGAGATCGGGGTTAGAATCTTGGTTGGGTCTACTGAGGGTCGTTTTCGTAAATGGTTTCCCAATCTCCATCCATTTAAATGCGGATATATTACCTCTAAAATGCTTTCTTACTCATCCTCATCCCATTAGAATAATAATCATATAGGCGTATAACCTGAACAGATAGTAAGACGTAGAGAGAAAATATTTTATTAGTAAAATAATTATTAAATTAATTTTCTCTTATAATTTTAATCTATTTTTAAATCCAACTTATGAAAACAATAATAATAACAATTTTATATTTTGGATCAAATTTCAGTTTTCGATTAAAATGAATTGATGATGAAAATCTAAGTCCGCGTGTTTATTTTGGAAAATCTATGGTCTCCCGAACGAAAGGAGCTGCATTAAACTATACTTAACGCAAAAAATATTTGCAGTAAAATTTTGCATAATATATTCCCTCTCACCCCCCTTTTTAACAATTTTAATTAAAAAACAGAAGGCCAGCACATTCCTGCGCTGTTGACAGCCACTTGGTGAAGCACTTTGCGTCCCTCGCTCTTCATTTGTTTACTTTGTTTAAAACAAAGAGTGAAGATAGTGAAAGAGAAATAAAGAGATCTAAATTTGTTATTGAAAACAAGTCCTTCGCAGTTGATACCTCCCATATGCCGGGCTCTTACACCACTAAACAAAAGACTAGGAGAGCTGAGGGAAAAGGAAGGGGGGAAGGACACCTCTGCATTGCGACGCGTGCGTCGATGTGTGGGTTTTTCGTGTCGTGACATCATCGCGAACAATAACTATTTTTACTTTCTCAAATCATGATAAATTATTGTAATCGTGTACATTTTAGACCTTGGGAATCTCAATGAGATTATGATGAATCTTTACGTCTCATGTGTCTTCAAATCCAAGAAAGTGGATTTTATTTTTAGCACCGCGTCTTACTACCCGTTCGGGTTATACGCTTAAGTAATAATTACGATAATGGGTTAGGAATTAGAAAGGTTAGGTTTAGATGAAGTAAACCCACATTTGAATGGAAGGAGAGTGAAAAACCATTTAGGAAAAACCACCCCCAGTTCACCCGACCGAGATTTTAACCTCGATATCCCCATCCTCGACCGTAAAGTGGTTTTTACAACTCTGTTTGTATATCCATGTCTGTCTGTCTGCCTAACTGTACGTTGCCACGTATCTGAAACGGTTCGAAGGATTTGGATCAAACTTGATATCTAGATGTAATTATACAATACCTCAAGCATTAAAAAAAATCCTAGTCCTAAAAACAAGCTTAGTTTACTGATAAGTGACTGTGCGTATAACCCGAACTGGTAGTAAGACGCGGTGCTAATAATAATAATAATAATAATAATAATAATAATAATAATAATAATAATAATAATAAGTGATTATTTTGAATTCCAAATTTTTCTAAAATGGTTATAACAATTTGATTTTAAAATAAATATCTGTATCGTGTTTGAAATGACAAATAAAATACTTTTTTTTTGGGAAAAAGGGGAGGAATTCGGTTAAGGGTAATTTACTGAGTGATTTTATTTGATTTGAATATTTAAAAAAATGCTTAAGCTGTTTGTTTGAAAATTATTGTGTGTTGAGTTTTTTACATTACAAGTTATTATATAGCTTATATTTGTTTTTATATAAAAAAAATATATTTTATATTTGTTTACTGATGAATGACTTGTAAATTTGATTAAAAAAAAATAGTTTTGATGAATTCGTTCAAAATTAGTCAAGATTAAGCTAAAAATGGGTTTCTGAGAATAGTTTTTCATGATAAATGAGTATTCATTTTTAATTTTTGCAAATTAAATATAATTTTATGGTAGTTTAAAAATAGTTTATTTTCAGTTTAAAATATAAAAACTGAACAGTTTTGTTTGATATATATATATATATATGTATAACAATTTTGTGTTTATTGTAACTAGAAAGATGATGTGTTTGTTTTTTATTAGGAAAACTTAATCAAGGGTAATTTATTGAACACCTCTTTTTGAAAATGTTCTATCAAGCTATAATACATAATATTTATGATTAAGTTTGTGCGATTGTATCGTACCATATATTTTAAAAGTCACTCTTGAACAAAGTAAACATTTGATGAAATAAATCCTCGTGAGAAAAAAATAAAATGAAATAGTGAAAATGTGTCACAGACTTAGAATTAATCCCCCTCCAATACGTCTGTACCTTTGTGACGTCAGAGCTCATGTCAGAGCTTGTGTGTTGTGTCCGCCCACATAGCCAAGGGGCTTTGCCGATCGGTATTAGAGTGAATATTAGTTCAATGAGATAAACCCTATCTAAGGTAGGAGTGCAGGTAAGAGAGAGCCAGTTCAATGAGATAAACCCTATCTAAGGTAGGAGTGCAGGTAAAAGAGAGCCAGTTCTTAAGAGAGAGCTAGTTCAATGAGATGAACCCTACTTAAGGTAGGAGTGCAGGTAAGAGAGAGCTAGTTCAATGAGATAAACCCTATATAAGGTAGGAGTGCATGTAATAGAGAGCTATCTCAATGAGATAAACCCTATATAAGGTAGGAGTGCAGGTAAGAGAGAGCCAGTTTAATGAGATAAACCCTATTTAAGGTAGGAGTGCAGGTAAGATAAATATAGTTCAATGAGATAAACCCTATTTAAGGTAGGAGTGCAGGTAAGAAAGAGCTAGTTCAATGAGATGAACCCTATTTAAGGTAGGAGTGCAGGTAAGAGAGAGCCAGTTCAATGAGATAAACCCTATTTAAGGTAGGAGTGCAGGTAAGAGAAAGATAGTTCAATGAGATAAACCCTATATAAGGTAGGAGTGCAGGTAAGAGAGTGCTTGTTCAATGAGATAACTCCTATATAAGTTAAGAGACAGTTAGTAAAATATACCTACTACACTCTCATCTCAAGTAGCCATTCGCCAAACCATATGATTTGCAAGAACATATGTTAAGTTGTTACTTCTGACAGTCAAAGCTTTCACAACAAACAACTTGTTTTTAATTATTATTTTTAAAGCAATTTTTACATTATTGAAACACAAACTCATAAAGATAACCATTTGAATGTTTCTCTTTTGTGGAAGCGGCGTCTGTGGTTAACTTAAAAAGAAAATGCTTTTCAAACGAGAGCTTCTAAAATAATACGTGCTCATAATAAATCTAGATGGCGAAACAGCCGAAACAAGGGTGGTTGATGACGTCACATGAACCATCTTCGGTTGTGTTCATGCGCTGTTTACAAAATAAAAACGTTTGATTTTGAAACTAATATTTGGTATGTATTTTTCTCTAAGTTATAAAAAAAACCTTTATTTATTCTATTGGCCACTTATAACAAGATACTTTTTAATTTATTATTTCATTTACTGTAGTATATTGTGTTGTCATAACCTCAAAACAGAAACATATTAGTTGTATTAGTATATTTTGTTCTTTCAATGATTTAATAAAACGCCAGTTATACAGTAATCCTTAAGGTGGCACTACACCAAGGTAACAAGTGGCAACATGTAGCATGTGACTCAATGTCTTATGTCATAGAACACAGCTCCCCTCAATTTTTGTAGCATGGTACAAAGCATCTACACCACAGAAACAAAATTGCTTCATTTTCTAATCGCCAGTCTGCTTCAAAGATGTCATCGAGAATGATGATTGCGGTAGCGACTTATTTTATTCTTACCGAAGAGGTAAAGAATCGGAGGAGGCGAAGATGGTGTTGGAACAGACAAGTGTTTGTAGGACGAAATTTATCCCAACAAGATTTCGTTTCAAAACTAGTTGTGACTGTCCAGTTGTAGTTTTTGTCTGGCCTTTGTGTTCGCGATGAAATTGGCCACGAAGATTATTTATTTTCTTGTTTATATATGGGACGTCATATTCATTCTAATAATGCTTATCTATTAATTTTATTGAATTAATTGTCACGAATGCTTTAATAAGATATTATATTAATTATAACTATGTCTCAATAATTCACACAGAATGTTTATTCACCATGAACATCAGTCAAGTTACAATTAATATGCAGCCATGAAAAAAAGTTGAAACACATTCTAATTTTACTTTTACATTAAAATCATTTAGAAAGGGATTTATTGACCAAGTGGTTATGTATGTATGTCATTATAATATGATAAATTAAGTTATTACAACATGCAATTCAATTACTTCAGATTTTTTATATGGATATTAATTTGCAATATACTATTCTTAGCTCTCAGAATTTTTTTAGAAAATATCCACCTTCTGTTTGTTGTTTTTATAATCAATTAATCGGTAAGCCCAAAGTATTTCATGACTTATATACTCTTCAATAAACCTCAGAGTTTTCTCATTTGACCAATCTATCTTGAAACACTGAAACTATGCACTAGAAACAATAAAAAAAA
>CABEEJ010001130.1:120545-135763 GCA_901482245.1 Timema douglasi | reverse complement strand
TTCCAACATGTACCGACCAATTGGTCACACCATGTGGTTTTCAAAAATTAAAAACGGGTTGTCACGTTTCGCGAAGTTCTGAAACAAAGAAACAGAGATTTCATATTATTAGTAACATTAGGGGGGTAAGGGGTGGTAAGAAATTTGAGAAACCGAATAATGGTGGCAATAAACTACTTTTGTAGCAAGGTCGCATGCGGCGGAGGAAACAGAAGGCAATATGTAGCATGCTACATTATCGCATGCTACATATTGTCTCTTTGTGAGGCCGCCTTTAGGAAAGTATTGTTTTAAGCGTTTAATAACATTTTTGGTTGATAGCATTGTATTACTAATCAAATAATGGTTTCCGCTATTTCCGAATAGGTTATATTAGTGACGTTCAGCCAATGTTTGCTAAACATAATCTTCTGTTAGCTGTTACGTATCACCTCTCTTACCGTAGACAGGCTATATCTTATGATACACAGCGTGGTATTAATTTGAAATCCGTGTCCTGGAGAGGAATTTGAACCCTGGATATTTGGTTAGACATGCAGTATGCCCTGCGGGGAATTCGGAACCTGACCTACCTTCCACATCAAAACCGGACACATACAAATAATCTTGTAACTAATTTCCAGACTAATCGGTCATGAGGTGGTCTATTAATTCCTCTATAGGCCTTAAAACGTTGTAGTACTATGACCACAATTACAAGAGCGAATGGTTGGATTATGTTGAGTCTTTAATTATTACATTAGGTGTTAAGTTTGACTAGCAAGGACGGGTAGTCCCTAAGACGCCATGCACAAATAAAACCGATTGTTAAGCTCCTAAAGACCTTTTGAGCTCTTATAGTAATAATATTGGTCACGGACCAGAGAGTATATAGACTGACGTTTATGTAGACAATATTGATACTTTCACAATACTCTTCAAATGTTAGCTTTCATTCAAACTACATTAAGGATATAAAATGCCTAAAGCTGCCCTTTTAGAACATATTCTAAATAATAGTAGTAAGGGGCGTTATAATATTGGATGAGAAATTATTAGAATAATTTGAAGTAAGTGTGGAATAATTGAATTGACAAATAAAGTAGGTAAATACTCTGAGTGTCAGAAAAAGCATTTGAGTTTGAGGTTTATTCCAGAATGATAATATGATAAGAAAAGATGAGGGTGTAAAAACAATAATGATAAGAAATTATTGAAAAATACGTTCTCCGCCATAGAGTATAGCACCATTTAAAATTAAGTATAATCAAATTGCGAATTAGTTGAAAATGGACCCATAATGTTACAATTTGTAGAGTAAATTAATAAAAAAAAAATTCGCATCGCGTATTACTACTTGTTCAGGTTATACGCATATGTACTAATTACACTAGTCAGTTAGGGATAAGGAAGGTTGAACTTGGTGGAAGTGTACCCGTATTTACGCGGAGGGAGATTGGAAAACATATAGGAAAAACCACATTCAGTATAGCCGACCGGGATTCAAGCCCCGATCCCTGTAATCGGCAGTTTAATCTATTGAAAAGTGACGCCTTGGACTATGCGGCCACTCAAGCAGGTAACATTAAACTATATTAGTGCTCCATAATATGATATGACAGGTATTGGTGTACATGTAATTGCATGAATAGGCAAATGGCAATTAGCATGAAGAATTGTCGGCCAGATAATGACAAATAAAGGTAATCCCCAACTTTTTTTCTAAGAGGACCAACTGGGTTAACTCCGCTTAATGATCTACGTCAAAATGTACTCTTTTTTTTAGTTTGGTTATCAATAAAATTTTAAATCTACGTTTACTCAATAGCTCGTATTTTTTAAGCAAAAAAAACTTATGATATTAAATCGAGCTTTGAATTGTTTTTTGGAATTTTTATTATTTTGCTAATAAAACATTAAAGCCTCAATAAAATCCCATAAAAACGTTTGAGTAGTTTTTATGGCATTGATAATATTGGGCCAATCTTATCTTACGAATAACTCGTAATTTAGGTAAGTAGCACAGCTCAAACCAGGCGTCGCATTGTGGTGTATTTTTCAGTAGTTTTAATTAGAATAAAGCCCACTTTAGTGGCCGAATGGTCTAAAGCTTCACTGTTTTGTGCTAGGCTGGGCTGCTAAAGAAGGGAAGATTGGGATTCGAGTTCCAGTCGAGTCTACTGAGAGTGTTTTTTTTATAAAATGGTTTCCCACTCTACTTACATGCAAATGCGGGTAGATTACCTCTAAATTCTTCCCTTCCTCATTCTTACCCCATCAAAGTAGCTATAATATATGCGTATAGCCTGAACAGGTAGTAAGACGTGGTGATAAAAAAAAATGTATTACAGTGTACTTGAGAGCCATGAAAAGATTAAATCATACCTATAAAAAAAAGAATACAACAAAGTTGAAATACATAATAATTATAAAATTAAAATTAAAAAAAATCACTGACCCTAATTTCGCTGTTGTCAAGTAAAAAAATAATCAGAAAACCGCAGTTAGATGTGATTTCTGGCGAAGAGCTTAATCATGTATATAATATTAAGGTCAATTGGCCGTCAAATGGGCTCTAAACATTCACAACGATTTTTATTTCAGAACAAAGAAAGTATGTGTGTGCAAAGGGTTTTAAAACCAAAAACATATTATATTAAGAAAAATAAAATCATTTGGAAACCCTTAATGGCTTAAAAATGAAGGTCACGAATTGTGTTCGACTACATTGTTAGACATTCTCCAAATTCGCAAATTCATAAACTAAAGGACAGACTTTATATCTCCTTTATCTTAAAATTGATATATTTATTAAAAATTAGTAAGATTTGTGAATTTGTGAAACGAAATCATATAATTTACAATGTTGCAGAACCACATATCAAAGAGCATGAATAAAATAAAATACACTATTACAGAAACATTGAGAAAAGAGGAATACCTCTCCACCAAAGAGTTTAACAATCAGTTTCGATTTTCAATGAACTCCATGATATATGTATATATGGAGGTCATTGACAAATTAAAATATCATGTATGATGTATAAATTTACATCTGTATGAAAAAATATATATTTGCTTAAAGCTTAGAATCTACTGGTTTTAAAAAATATTTCTCAAATAAAGGATTTTAATTTTTAATATTACTACAACTTTACAATAATAAGTTATTTCTTATCTCAAATAGTTGTGGACACATGATCAATCAGAGGTGAAGGAAGTGTTTGGTAATCAGATAAATTTATGCCGGGACCGGGATGGAACCCCGGGCGCCAGCATAGAAGTCTGACACCTTACCCCTAGACCACCAGGTCACCTTATAGCACTGTAGAACTGTACTTTATTTAACGTGTATTCTCTAAAAATAAGTCTGTATTAATACAATACCTATGTTTTCTAAACTACTACATTTTTTGTCACTGTTATTAATAGCTTTAAAAAAGGTATTATTGTGAGAAGAGGATGGGAAAACCACCTTTGGGGAACTCAGAGAGTATTCGAGCCAAGACCTCCCCGTCATCGCCTGCGAGTCTAACAATTTACACCACGCGGCCACAGGTGCTGGTTACACAAGATATACAAATTAGCATAAAATAAAACCGAAACATTTAGACCCGCTTTAGTGGCATGATAGTATAAGGCGTTAATCTCGCAATAGATTGGACTCCCGATGATGGAGAGACCAAGGGTTCGAATCCCGGTTGGGTGTACTGAAGGTGGTTTTTCCTAAACGGGTTTCCCCTCCATCTCTACAAAACTGTGGGTACATTTCCTCTAAATTCAACCTTCCTCAAACCCCAATACATTTGTGTAATGTATGTTATAATCAAGTATATCTGCGTACAATATGACAGGTAATGAGATGTTGTTACAAACAAAAAAATCAGATCAGCGCCTAGCTTAATACAGACCTGCATATCGCTTTAGCTCTGCGGCTTGCCACCAATTCAGGGGCGGCCCTCGCCTCGGCCCAGTGGAGTTCGACAACACTATTAGAGGTTGTCCGTTCTCAAAAGACACGCGTCACCAAAAGTGAATTTTTAAGTTTTTTTAGTTTTTATTTGGAATATTTGTAAAATCCTGGAAAGTATGACTAAGAATATATTTTTGTATTACCCCTCATTGACAATTCTAAAACAGAACTAATTCATAACGCCTGCAACTCCAATCTTTTTTAAACATATATATATATATCTATATTAAAAGGTGGGGTGGGGGATGGGGTGTAAAGAAACGCGAGGGTAATCATTACAAACGCGTATAAGCTGAACGGGTAGTAAGACGCAAGGCCAATATTTTTTGTTTGTATATGATATAAAAATTTCTTGAATATTTGTCTTAAACACTATGGAATTTAATGATAAACTTTTTAAATTAAGTTAAAGAGTTCTCATCAAATTTCAAGGTTGCCCATGACAAATATTTAAGAACTGATGTGTAACAATTTATCTACTGGAGCAATATTTTAATAATTATATGTTGGCCATAAATGTTTTTCTTTATAAAAATTGCATAAATACTCACCTTAACCTTCGTCCACATCCATCCTACTTTAAACTGCTCCAAGAGGGATCCAATGTTAAAATAATTCCTTTTAATTTGTGTTGGGGAATTCTACGATGAGCCATCGCATCCCCTACAATGTAAAGTTCTGTGAATGGCCCTGTATTTATGTGCCCCTAATTTGGAAAAAAGTAGTCTGTGTAATGGCACGTCTGTATGAAAACTTCTGAGCGATTGAACCTATTTTGTTCAAACTTTGTACTAAAATCTATCTGTAAGGTGGATTTTGTCATTTAGTCTGACACTTCCCCACAAAATAATTGCTCTAGCTTTTGTTTTTTTAGTATCTCGTCTTACTAATTATTCGGGTTATGCGCTTAAGTATTAATTACGCTAATGGTTTTAGGGATTATTAAGGTTATATTGATAGAAAGTGTACCCACAATTGCGTGGAAAGTAGAAAATTATTTTTGGAGGAAAAAATACGTCAGTACATTCGACCGAGATTTGAACCTCAATCTACCTGTCATCGGCAGTCTATTCTACTGCGAGAGTAGCTTCTTAGACCATGCGGCAACCAAAGCGGGTTTGTTCAATTTTAGAGAGATGGGAGAGATGTATTTTTAAAGCTCTCATCGTCGTTTGTTGGGAAAATATATAAGTTCTAAGCTTAGATAGAGCTCAACACCGAAAATACAAGAATTCTTGAAAGTTTACTTTTTCATTTTCATTTTCATTTCACTTGTTGGATGCACCTAACGTGAGATTTCTGAAACGAATGAGTATATCAGCACATTATTATCTAACTTGCATCTAGAACAGACACAATATATAGCTCCCACGGGCCATTAATTCACTAATGTGAAAGGGAAAAACCCACACGATACATTTTTCTGCCATGCTAGGAATAGAACCCGGGACTCGTAGCTCTGTAGCCAGACACGATACAGACTGAGCTAAGGTGTCAGACTTGAAAAAAAGTAAAAAAAAGTACCTAGCGGTTTTGTTCTAGAAAACTGAGATTAATGGACCGAGGATTCATTGTGTTGATCATTTGGCATTATCTAGCAGCATAAGTTGGTACTATCTTCGCCAACAGATGGCGGCTGCTCGGTCAGTATGGCTCGATTGCGGGTTGAAACCCATGGAGTCGATTGGAGTCATTTTATTTAACTAAAAATAATTATTTGGTTATAACTTATAACCATTTTCGGGTGGTGAATCACATTTTTTTAGCCCTATATATCATCCATACAAAAGCACAAAAATTTAAACATTGTAATGTAATCTTCAAACTGTTGGAAAGAGGGAAGAAGGCAGGGGGCATTGACCTTATTGCAATAATTAATTCGCTAATCTTGGGGTGAAATGTAATCAAGTAGTTTTGTATCCATTTTAACCCGGATGTGAGCCGATAGAAGTGGACCATTGGAATGAACCTCTCTTATTCACGCGGATTGTGATGGTTGGTTGAAGAGGGGCTAAATGGAGGGGGAGGGGGGGGTTACCCCAGGACAGCACAAGCGACGTTACAAAGGCAAGTATTGTTTCCTCCCCTGAGTTACCACAACAAGTTGACATGTTGCAGCTTTTGGGTACCACGTCCGAAAACTTGTTAGTTCTCTCTCTAACTTGCGACCCGAACAGATGTATAATATACTACACGAGTTAAGCTGTACAGTCAGCATCATAAGAAGTGACTGGGTTTTATTCGAATCCAAATGTAAGCCATATAGGTTTTGTGGCGTGAACTGTACATTTCAAACTATTTTTTTTGTTTTGTTTTGAAAATAGATGAGTATTAGGGGGATTTATTTATAAAAGAGATTAAAACCATACTTTATGAATTTTATACCCTTGTCATCAAAGCCATGACAAATTAAATATAAAGGGGTACTTATATTTTTTTATTTTAATGCATAACATCGTGCTAACCATACATATTATCCAAGTATAGCTACACTAATAAAAATAAAGAAGGGGCAGAGGTGAATTTAAATTAAATCACCCCTAAATTGGATGGATAGAAAAATGGAAAAGGATTTAGGAAAAAACACCCTCGATACAAATGACTGGGATTCAAACCCTGACTCCCCTGTCCCCAGTAGTAAAGTCTAATACGAAAGTGACGTCTTAGATCATGCAACTACTGATGGGTGTGGATATAGCTTTATAAAAGGGGTAGTTAAGACTAGTTTAAAGAAACTACACCCTCATTAGTATGGAGAGAGGATGGGAAACCAACAGTTATAAACTACATGATAAACGCTCACATACCCCCCCTCCCCACTTGTGATTAATCTAGAATTTAATCTTAATCTTCCCATCCCCATCAATCAAAACTTTTGCGAGTTTAGCACCTTAGACCACATTATTTTGTATCAAACATTGAATATTTTTGAGTGGTGTGTTATACACCCCAGTGAACACGTGGACTAAATTTCAAACTCATTAAATTTGGTTTCTCATTGTTTAAAAGGTTGGAATTAGAATCTCAGCCGAGCACCAACTAAGAGGGTTTTTTCCTAATTGATTTTTCACTCTCTTTCCATGCAAATGTTAGTACACGTTCACTAAAATAACCTACTCATTATTAATTATCATTATTAAATTCGTATAGTCCAGATGGGTAGTAAGAGGCAGAGTAGGAAAAAAAACAATAAAAGCAATTCAATGGCATAACAAAGTTAGCCAAAGCAGATTACTTAAATTGACGAAATTTTAAGGAAAGGCTCCATCATTCGTTTGGATCGAGGATGTAAAACCATAACAAACTGGGGGAAATCAATCCTCCACTGCGCACAACTGAGGGTCTGCTCCTCTCTCTGCAGTTAGCACAGTTGTTTTTAATTATACTCCAACCTATTTTATCCACCCCTACCTTTCCACTAGGAAAGAGAATGATCGATATTTTACAGGTTTCAAGTAACGGAAGAAAAGTATCAATACCGTATTCGTATTAAAAGTAAGGAATCAATAACATTAGCTACCACTATTGAACTATTAGGTCGAACATGTTCCACAAATATTATGTTTTTTAATGTTTCCATGTTCTAAAATGTCATGTTTTTTTTGTCCATGAAGACTATTACATACGAGTATATTACACAAAGCCATCAGATAATGAGCTTATACAGGGTAGGGGGAAGGGTTGGGGATGAGAGGTAGAATTGGTTGAGTGACAAAATTTGTTAGCAAATAATAGCTAACTACAAACAAATAATGACAATTACAATTAGAGATTATCATTTTTCAGTCAGCATTTTAAGATCAATGAATCAGCTCATTTAATTGCACCCATAAAGGTTTTGATATAGTTCTAATTATGTTAATATGCTAGGTATGTGAAAGGTTAAATTTAGAGAAAGTGTGCCCACATTTGCTTGGAGAAAGAGAGAGGGTAGGAAACCATTGAGGAAAAACCACCTTAAGTACATCCAACCAGGGTTGAACCACAAATTCCTCGTCATTGGCAGTCTAGTATATTATAAGAGTGACGCCTTAGACAATGCGGCCATCGATGCATATGATATTATATTGAAGTGTTCATATACCTGGACAACAGCAGACACTACGATAATGACACATTCATCCACTAAAGCGCTGAAGTCGATATGATGTGAGTATGAGAAGAGAACAGTTTTCGCTGTTATTGCTTTATTGTAACTCGTTTGATGATGTGTCTGGCTGGTGTTAAAGACATTAGGAGAAATTAAACTAAAATGTTAGATCTAAAACTTGGAGTATCTCTATTGCATTATTTCTACTTCCCAGGAAAATAAAATTATTTTAAAAAAAAATTAAAGGGGTATTTTCCGGATCAAATCAATAGATCTAATCCCAAAGTTGTAATATAAGGCCAAATTAAATGCCTATCTAATTTCCTAGCAAAGTTGCAGGGACTTTTATTTGATAGATTTTAAGCGAGAAAGTATCAATCGCTGTCAGGCAATGTTCAGTTTCGTTTTCTGGAACTACTTCTTTATTCTGTTTAGGCATATGCTCCCTTTCACCCTTCATTTACAACCACCCTTTGTCATGTCAATAAGAATGAAGTGAAAGAAAATTACAAAACGTCTTATCTCAAGGTAAGAGGAAAGCTCGCTGCTAGTTTTCAAATATCTTAAATTTTTCTTTTATTAGTCTATAAAAAATGCTACAGTATATATATATATGAGGACAATTAAATCTAAAGCACTTTTGTTTATAAAACCTGGTCTCATAGCACAGCAAATATAGCTAAATATATTTGAAAATGAGTTAATATTACATTTTCCCGCTTTTTTCTCTATTAACAAAAGTTAAAATATAGTTGTTAAATAAAAAGAGCCCTGTTGGAATATTTCTACTTTATTTTGGCATGAGCCATATTTTGAAATATCTCATAATGGAATTTAATGTTTGGTTAAAGATGAAAGTATGCGCGGTAAATTCCTGTATACCAAGGCCCTCTTGAACTAATACTATTATTAGTTATTATAGTTACAATATACAATACTAATTTATATAAGGATATTTTTTTGAAACGTAAGATCTTCCATTCCCATTAGAAAACCAAACTCTTGTCTAATTAAATGTAGAGTTACAAACCGATTAACCGGAATATTAAATACCGTACAAGATTAACCTAGAACGAAAACTCGAATCAAACTAAGGTTTTATGCACTATTTAATTGAAAATAGCAAAATCGGAATAACAGAAATAGAGCATTCATAATAAAATAATCAATTTTAAATTTTGTTGCTTTTTAAAAAAAATTATAATAAAATGGTTTCGACGTTCTAACTTCAATTGTTTTCTAATAAATACTCAGGACTAACGCACTAAGATGCTGTGCTATAGTCCAATTTCTATAGGAAGACAATTATAAAATTACTAGACTTCTTTTATATTTTCATAAGTGAAGTCATGTGATCTGTAGCTGTCACTTTTGCTAGAAAGTAAGTAACAATGCCTTTAAAATATCACTAATAATATTGTAAAATATCAATATTGACCGCAAAAAAAAAGTTTGTATCTCTTCGAACTTTTTTTCTATCAAAATCTTACTCTACTTACACCCGCCTCGGTGGCATAGTTGACTAACGCGCTTGTCGTGTTGAGCTTGACTGCTGAGGATGGGGAGATCGAGGTTCGAATCTCGGTTGGATGAACTGGGTGCTGGTTTTCCCTAAATGGTTTTCCACTCTCCCTCAACGCAAATGCGGGTTCACTTCCTCTAATTTAACCTTCCCAATTCCTAATCCATTAGAGTAATTAGTACTTAAAGTGTATAACCCGAACGGGTGGTAAGACGCGGTGCTAAGTATTATTATTATTATTACTATACCTACCTCAGCTACGAATCATCCTTGGGGTGAGATAGACTCTTTAGGTGATGTGGAAGGTAACTCAAATTAAAGTGTTTTTTTTAAACAAATAAACCAAATAATGCTTCAGTAGATATATTTAATTTAAGTTTATACATTTCGTCCTCTTAACAGTCCTGGTTCGATGCCACTAATATCATGGTAAATACTCAAAAACTGTTTATATTATTATAGTAAGGAAATTAAGCTAACTTAAACAACTACTACTGAATAAATAATTTAATTTGTTTTTTTACCAAAAAATCCTTTTTCTAAAAAAATATTTTAAAAATATGATCCATAACTCGCATTTCATTTCACACCACCTTAATCTACAACAGATAAGAGGTGTGCACATGTTTTTGACCAGCTTCGGTGGCCGCATGGTCTAAGACTTCACCCCAGCAATGTGCTAGACTGCCGATAACAAGGAGATTGGGGTACAAATCCCAATCTAGTGATTTCTTATAAAAAAATTTCCACTCTTCCACCACGCAAATGTGGACACACTTAATTTAAATTCAGCCTTCTTCATTTCTAACTGATGACATATGCTTATAACCTGGACAGGTAGTAAAGCACGGTGCTAAAAACAAAACCTGATTTTGAAACGTCCTGTACGGTGGTGGTGTGCTGGTGAAGTAGTCCCCTATATGATTTATATTCGTGCGCGTGCGTGCCACCCGTATCTTAATATTCCGACCAGTTATTTATAATTTATGGCACACACTACTGCACACTCTCGGATTAACTTCCTAGACGGCTTGGTTAAGACAGGAACTCAAGAATAGGCCTACAACCCAATTTTCATAAAAATTTGAATTTAATTAAAAATCACACAAAAACTTTTTTTGTAGCCAGCGATTAAAATATTTTACTATATTAATAATGTTTTTATATATTTTTAGCGTTTGCCACTAGGATTTGTCGGTTAGACATCCCTGGCCTTCTTCTGACAATGGCGGATGCTGTCTGCTGAGGTTGGGCTTCTACCCAATGAGATGATGAGAAAATAAAATGCCTATGATACCACCAGGAATCTAACCCGGGATATCTAAATCATAGCCAGTAGTGCTGACCACATGACTAAGAGGCTGGTCATAACCACTAATAATATCTATCAACAGTGACACCAGCTGCCGATCACATGAATTGAGGTATGAATAAGTGAAGGTAGATCTAATAACTTTTCAATCTCTCAGATATGGTTCATCTTATGAGAATTGGACATGCATCAGTTATGGCCGGGTTTCCCCGGATTAACCTAGTATTTGTTGGCTTCGCATCTTACTACCCGTCCGGTTTGTATTGTACAAATCTAGCTACAAGAATTGGATAGGAACAAAAATGGTATGGTTCAAAGGAGATGTACCCGCATTCGCGTGGAAAGAGAACAATTTCATTACACCCAGTTACTGAAAACGGGGAAGTCGGGGCTCAAATCCCGGTCGGGTGTATTGCAAATGTTTTTCTTACAACCCCTCCATACCAATGTCGATACACTTACTCTAAATTCTACCTTACTTATCCATACCCTTTAATCGTATTATTATTATTTAGCACCGCGTCTTACTACCCGTTCGGGCTATACGCTTTAAGTACTAATTACGCTAATGGATTAGGAAGGTTGAATTAGAGGAAGTGAACCTGCATTTTCGTGGAGGGAGAGTGGAAAACCATTTAGGAAAAACCACTCTCAATTCACCCGACCAAGATTCGAACCTCGATCTCCCCGTCCTCAGCAGTCGGGCTCAACACGACTAGCGCGTTAGCCAACTACGCCACCGAGGCGTGTCTTTAATTGTAAATATGCATATAGAATGAACCTGTCGTAAGACATAAAACCTAACAATAATAATAATGATGCGGATAACTCGTACGAGAAGAAAGACGGGGAAGGGGAAAAAAGGTTACAGTATTACAGTGGAACCTGCTTTATTCACGTGCCTCAGATAAAAAACAAACTAAATGTTACCATAACAAAAAATAGTCCCGTCTATTTGCCTTACAGAGTCACTGAATAAACTTTTGTGTTGCAACGAATAATAAGTAATTAAGCTTTACTAGTAAACATGTTGGGTCTCTGCTTGCTTAATTTCCTAGACAGTCGCCTTATCAGGGCAAACAATTATGTTCAAACATTTATAGTAAGGAAACAGACTCTATTAAGGTGTACCATTTTAGTTATTATATTGTGAAACTTTTGTCCAAATGGTTTCAATATTACTGTCTGTATTAAACATTTATCTTTAATATTGATTGGTATTTGGTAGGTACTAAACATATTTTCTTTGTAGTCAACATAGATAACGTTTCACTATATTACTACTATTATTTCATAAGTATTGATACTATCTATCAAAAGTGAAGAATACATGACTAAACGTATTCATACGTGAACATACGTAGATTTAGTAATTTTTCTAACTATTATATCATAAGATTGTTATATGAAAATTAGACTGTAGCAATAATTTTAAAGGGCGTTACTCCCACCGAGACTGTATAATAAATATTTTTGGAAATGTAATAATAACCGTCAAACAGACGTTGAGACAGTCAGGTGCTAAGATAATGTGTACGGCAACCTAGTGGAGTCACATGATGCCAATTTTGGCAATAAGATAAGAACCATTAGATTCAGATCAGTAGATACTTTTTTTTGATAGCAACAAAGGCTAGTAAAACAATTATTTAATAATAATAATAATAATGATAATAATAATAATAATCGACTCTAATGGCGAAGTTAGGACTACCACCCTTTCTCATACCTAACCAAAAATTACAATTAAAATATAAGCTAAACAAATAATATACATAAAAAATACACATAAATAACATAAAAAACAAAAGATAAATTCAAATATATTAAAGCAACATGGAAACACAGTAAAAATATTGTTAAACTTTATGATAAACGAGTTATACTGAGCATAGTCTAAAGCTACGCTATTACACACATGCCCACACACATGCACATACACACATGCACATACACACACGCGCACACATACACACACGCACACCCATACACGCACGCATGCACACACACATACACACAAAAATACGCATGCACGCACGCACACACACACACACACCAGAAGATGTCATCGCGTATCACACTTATAAATCTCGTGAATGAGCTCTCACGCGCAGTTCATTTAAAAGTTCCACCTTTAAACAATTTTCAATTTAATTTTCTTTTTATCGTTGGTTAAGGTATTCTATGAACGAAAACCTGAAACAGCGAAAGAATATGAGTAATGATTGGAATTAATACGTCAAGTCTTTTGATCTTCAGCTATCCCTTTTGATTATATGTGGTTTCAGTATACAATAAATAATTACTAATGTTAAAGTAAAATTTTACATCAATGGTGGTAACAATAAAGTTAGTATTTTCTAAATGTTTCTTCCTACTAGAATCCTACTATAATAGTATACAGTGAGCTTTTGCCAATGTTGTTTTCTTGTATGCGTTCTAAAAGATTATTCTTATGGTGAACTGACTATATGTAGATTCTCTCTTTTGTAATAATTCTACTTGAAATATTGCTAACTAATAAGATCAATTCTTTAGAAAGACAGAGAGAAACAAAGAGAGAAAGAGAGGGAATTAATTATCTGCTCTCTCAAAGTTTATATCTTGATTTCAAGTTTGCCTTATTTCGATTCAAATATTGCTTTCTAAATCCAGCGCGCCAACGTTTCCTTCCTTAAAATTAATTTACTTTCTCCTCCCATCCTCGAATTGTGAACGTAGCTCAAGACCACAGCTCACAAATAAATGAAGGTCTAATCCCAGTCCTTCTCCGTCACATTGTTTAGAACAACAAGAATAAACGTACGTACCTAACACAAATAGTAGTAGCAGTAATAATAATAAGCTGCTTCCGATGTAAGCCGCCTAGATCTCGCGGTGAACAACCTATTTAATGGAATATATGTCGACCCCCCAATACTCGCAATGGTGGGCTAGAACTGCTCAAACCGGTGGGCACACGCCAACAACTACGAACACTGGTGGGCTTGCACTGCTCAAACCGGTGGGAACACGCCACCAACTACCAGCACTGGTGGGCTTGCAAAGCTCAAACTGGTGGGCACACGCCAACAACTACCAGCACTGGTGGGCTTGCAAAGCTCAAACCGGTGGGCACACGCCAACAACTACCAGCACTGGTGGGCTTGCACTGCTCAAACCGGTGGGCACACGCCACCAACTACCAGCACTGGTGGGCTTGCACTGCTCAAACTGGTGGGCACACGCCACCAACTACCAGCACTGGTGGGCTTGCACTGCTCAAACCGGTGGGCACACGCCAACAACTACCAGCACTGGTGGGCTTGCACTGCTCAAACTGGTGGGTACACGCCACCAACTACCAGCACTGGTGGGCTTGCACTACCTACTAACGACACAGGTGGGCACACACCACCTTGTACTCGCATTGGTGGGTTTGAATCGTTTATGCCGGGATCATGATCAAATTAACGTTAACTCAAAGTTAGCTTAACATTACTTAACGTAAAGGATCTCCCTGTGTGTTTAAATGGAAGCGATCACGATGCAGTGAACTTAACGTAAGAGATGTCCTGGGAGGTCTTTTACTTAAGTGAACGTTAATTTAAGAGTATCACGTGATCTAGCCAGACGATCGTTATGCGAGTGACATCAACAGGGCTATTTAGTAATTAATTTGTTGGTATTATGACTAAGGTTTACACTTTAGCTTAAGTTTTAGTGATCAGATATTGAAACAAAGTAATTAAACTAAAATAGGAAAGCTAAATTTATCAAAAAAGTTTAGTAATAGATATTTATAATATCGATTGAAAGCTGTAAACATTCACAGATCATCACTTTCCAAATAGTTCAAATTACAAATCATACTCGAGAATATAGAGGTTTGGTTCAAGTTGTTACTTTAAGTTACGTAAATCGTTATCACACGTCAGTTTTCTTAAGTTAAGCGAACCTTAAGTGTACATTACGTTAAGTTGAAGTTAAGTTGATCGTGATGCCGGCAGCACTGTTGTGCACATGGGCTGCCCATGATGGAGACACCTGAGATTAAACCTTTAAATATGAAAATTATAACAACAAATAAAGTTTAAAATATCATTTTCTAGCTTTAAATGTGGTTCACTGGCAAAACATTGGCACGCAAAATAAAAGTATCCGAGTTCAATTCCTGTGTACAGTTTATAACTTTCCACTTAAATTTAATCCAAGTGAACTTCTTCACGAATCATTTGATTATATATATATATATGAACGTAATGAGCCCATCTCACAGATAGAACATGGCATCACATTTTGGTGCGCTTTTATATATATATATATATATATATATATATATATATATATATATATATATATA
>CABEEJ010001130.1:74195-120165 GCA_901482245.1 Timema douglasi | reverse complement strand
GGCCTCCACCGTGGTTCGGATTCCACGTTAAACTGTAGGTGCTCCATTTCATCTCACAATCACCCTACCATTACACATTAGCGTAAGTGCGTATAACCCGAAAGGGTAGTAAGACGCGGTGCTAATAATAATAATAATAATAATAATAATAATAATAATAATAAGATCTAGTACACCTGAAGGTGCGCTGTCGAAGCTGCGACAGTTACCTGCAACTGCGGCTGGAGCCGCACGGTTACAGTCCCATCAGACCGCGGCGACAGTCGTTTGAGGTGTTTTCCAAGACGCTACTCCAGCCGCAGACGTCAATCGAATTTGAGAGTAAAAGTTATCCGAGTGAAAGAACATTTTTGGATATTTTAAGAGAGGAAGAAGATGTCTAAATAATTTTAACGTGGTTGTACATCAGTAGGAAAAGACAGAAGGTGAATAAATGCCTGCATATACTTGTACGTCGGATGTTTTAAATCTTACACGCATGGATGTTGGGATAATAACTCACACAACACCACATCCTGCGAATGGGACATTATCCCCTCCAGTTCTCGTTGTTTAAACATTAAAAAAAAATAGATTAACACACAAAATTAAATAACAAATACGCAATGCCACTGTGGTTCTAACCACAAGCACTGCTCATTCCACCAGTGCCGCGACACCAGCCGTCATCGCCTCACCTCGCAGACCAAATTCAAACTACAATAGCCCCATGATTTCTTTGGTGCTGACTGACAGCTCACAGTTGACATTTGACAGCTTTAAAAAGTTACCAGACTAAATTACGTATCCCTACGCCGAACCAGATAATCTGAAAAAAAACAACATGTGTTTAGCAGCTGTCACTTTTGACTGTCAGAAGTCAGCTGTGAGCTGTCGGTCAGCACCAAAGAAGCCACGGGGCTACTGTACGTATGCGTGAAGACTGTGGCTTTGACCGCAGTCACAGGTAGCTGTCGCAGCTTGGAAAAAGCACCTTTAAAGTGATACATTATATTAAATTAAATACACGACGACACCTACCTAAATTAGAATCGAAAGGCTCTTACAATTGTGTTAAAAAGTGTAACCAAAAATAAAAGTGGTCCTACTAAAAATATTTAGGATATAAGACCCGGTGTGTAGTAGTACATTTAATTAGTTGATTGTCCGTTTTATAGTATGTGCTTTTAGAAAGTTCATGATAAAATATATGCCGATGCAAAAAATGTAACAAATGCTATAGCTCCACAAAGTTTGTATTGCTCTTAAGTTGGATTTTGGGAATTAGATCTAATGGGAATTCCTCCCCCCTAATCAAAAACCAACTGGAACGAACACAACGCCGCCAAAACCAAGAATGTTTGCGGTTCTGTTCTCCCTATCAACTTCGTAATGGGCTGTTTCTGAAATCCTGAGCGGAATGTCACTAGTGATTATTCTAAACTGTTCAACTACACCGTTGAAAGTGTATATACATTCAACGACTACACATTGCGTGGGGAAGGGGAGGGGGCTTGGGGACATTTGTAATAACTATACAGAGAGACCAATAATTAACACAAACAACTAATTAACTTATATATTTTCTCGTAGATATCGGCTACGCTTATTATAGCATAATTAACGATTAATAACCATTATTTTGGTTTAGTGAAATTTATGCACCACGTATTAATAATACCCGTCCGGTTAATCTGAAAATATCCACTGTATATCTAAAGATGAGGAAGGTTGAATTTAGAGAAAATGTATTCGATTTTGAGTCTAGGGGAAAGGGAAACAATTTATATTAAATAAACACCCACAGCACATCCAACCAGAATTCGAACTCTGGCTACTCGTCATTGGCAATCATGTGACCACCGAATTTAACTATGCTAACATATATAAATTAATTAGGTAATTTTAAACTTACAACAGTTTAATGTCTATAATTTTTAATGAATATAAATGGTGAACTGTCAAAGTAATAAGATGAAAAGTTTAAATTGAAAGATTATAAAATGCTTATATGAAGTTGTTAATTAATTTTTATAGCTATATAAATATAGTAATAGACAGGTTGATTACAAAACTAAACAGTTCCATTTTTGTAATTCTTTTTAATCCTTGTCCGCGGTCAATTTGCATTTAACTACAGTAATGAAGTAAGGATGAGGAAGGTAAAATTTAGAGTAATTGTTCTTGCATTTGTGGGGTGAGTGAGTGGGAAACCGTTTATGATATACCCCCCTCAGTACACCTGGTGGTGTTAATAATATTATATTAACAATAGACTAAACTTCCTATGAGGAGGAGATTGTGGTTCGATCCTGGTTGGGTGCACTGAGGTTTTTCTCCCAAACGGTTTCCCAATCTCTCTTCACGCAAATCCGAGTACACTTTCTCTGAATTAAACCCTCTCAATCCTTAACCCACTAGCGTAAATAGCACACAGGCGTACAACCCGAACGGTTAGTAAGACACGGTACTAATAAAAAAGCCACGCCTCTTTTTTTTAAATAAAATGTTTACTACATTAGCTTTTTTTATATGCATTACAGTCCTAAGAATGAGTAAATTTTAGTTATATTTTTAAATTTTATATGCCCTTATTATGTTTATTTTAAACAAAAATATATAAAAAATGCAAATGATTGAACGCAAAAAGCGGACGAAATCGGTTTGATTTTCACGTTAATGTGGATGCATTACTTCTAAAAACTACCCTCATCACTATTAATTATTGGATTAAGTAGTTGATTGCCTCAGTATTAAACGTATAGATAATCCCACTGGGGGTCACGCGGTGTAAGGTTTCAGACTCGCCAAGGATTGGATTGCTAGTGGCCGAGATTTTAATCTTAGTTAGGAGCACTGGAGATGGTTTTCCAAACGTGATTTATCAAATGGGTTTTATACTCCCTTTGTACACTATACTAAGGGTGCAATTCCTCTGAGCTATTCTTACAGATTTCCTCCCTTAGAATATGTCATTATTAGTATACAAGTTAAACGTCATAACTATAATTTATACTACCGACACACATGCCACACATTACCCGAATCAGCGGACCCACAGGGGTCAGGATTTCCTAGACTGGCTTAACGTTGACGCGGAGGTCGGGGGCTCAAATCCTGGAAGGGTGTACTGACGTCTTATTTTCCTATAAGTTTTCCCACCCTACCTCTACGCAGATGCAGGCCATTTTCTTCCAAATTCTACCTTACTCATATCTTTCCCATTAGTGTTATTATTCGGAATGATCGGACGTGTGCAGTCCGATTTGCATATAAGATTTTTAAAAAACAACTAGACCCTACAGTATTTCCACCTACGTTAGGTTATGTGATATGCAGCTGCACTTTTTGATAAATATAACAATATCTCTAAAATAATATTAATAATATTGTAAAAGGCTATCAATTTTGATCGCAAAAGAATATGTTAGTATTTCCTAAGAGGCCCTTCCTACGAAAATCGGTCTGTAATAAGATCCCGCACAAGAATAAAAACAACTGATTTGATCGTTGTCCCAAATTGTGGTCGATGAACATACGTTCATGTGAGCAGCGCTATCGTAAGAGTTGGTGCCTGCTTTGAGGACTAAACACTACAGGGAGCCTCTTCTTAGTGCTGTAAGGAACAGTTTGTTCCGGCATGTTGGCAGCCAATGTGTGCGGCAACCACTCAGCAAACAAAACACTCCAGCGTCACGAGTCTACTTTGCCGACCACGGTTTACAAACCGACGCGAACTAATAGGGTGGAACTAATGGGAAGGGGAAGACGCCAGGTGGACGCAGCTTGAACGCTCGGGTATTTCGACGCATACTTCGATCTCTGGGAGTTGTTCTAATTCCTATACGTTCAGAAGGTTTCAAGTCTGATCCTTAACCTTATTTACTGTTGAAGTTGCAGTTCCGAAATAGCTGAAACTTTTTTGTAATTGTTTTGAAAATTATAGGTAATTAGGTCAGATCCCTTCCAAGTATTCCTCAATTAGTTACTTCTGCTTAGTATGAAGTCACCAACAATCCAAAAAATAGCTTATTTTGTGAGATACGGGAGTTTTAACTAGTGACATGCAGGAATGATGTGAATGCGCAACGGTGCCGAACGTGATTTCATACGTCTGGCTTATTACTGCCGTGTGTTTAAGAATAGTGAGATAATGTAGGAGTAAGTAATCGGCAAATGTGTAGTACAGTAAAATATAAAATAATGCCTTACAATATTTTGTTATTTTTTCTTAATAATAATCTATGTTTTTGTAACAGATTTACACTATTGTAATTTTATTTTTTTAATGAAATTTACAAAAATATATTACTATTAAAATATGTATTTAATAATATTACTTCAATAATATTATTATGTATTAAAATATGTGTTTTTGATTATTATTTACAACATTATAGGATGTTGCCAAAATGCAACAGTGCTAGTCCTCATGTGTTTTTTTTATCGCCAGTCCCCGAAGGTTAAATACCTTGTACGGGGGGTGGGGCGTCTAATCTCATCTGGTCTGGCTCGCCGGTGACCGGAAAGGTAGGAGGTTTGAATCTCAGCCGGGTGTACTGAAGATGCCCGATGGAACAACCCAAATGGTTTCACTCTCTTGATCCTCGCAAATGTGGGTACATTTACACTGACCTTCCTCATCCTTACTACATCATTAATGTTAATATGTAGATATCCCGGGTGGGTAATAGGACGCAATGCACACACGAATTCTTAGTTATGTCATTTTTCATAAAAGTGCTCCACCATTTGGTGGTTGGACATTCCTGGTCTTCCACTGGCGGTAGCAGATATTGTGAGTTGTGACTATATTTTAAGTCTGGCACACCATTGAGGTGGGTTTACTTCATCCCGATAAGATGATTGATACTGATGATGATTATGTGGTTCCAGCATAGGTTTTAAACCTAACTTAAGCCTAATCAAAAAGAACACGGCTCCCATAGAAACAGTTCTTTTTCGAGTAAAATACCTATGCTACAGCCGGGAATCTAACCTGGGACCTCTATATTAATAAAAATGTATACTAACCACTAGGCCGAAAGGCCGGCTTCGCTAAATTTAATGCTTACCAATCATCAGTATAATTGCTAATTAACCCTAATCACCGAAACCGTAAGCCGCCTTCCTCCCTCATCACACTAATTTTTTAATTCTAGACTGGCCGTTGAAATGATAATTGTAATGGGTAAATATTAATTAATTAAACTTTTTACGTTGATTTGTCATTTGATATCTAATATATTGTAAAATATTGCACCATTGATTTAACAAATTAATAATTAAAACTTAACTGATTACACATGATTTAATTATAATTTGATTTGAACCCATCTCATACAAATCTTAAAAAAAAAATTATGCTCATTTGAAAACAGGTTCCTAGCATCTTTGAAACACGAGATTCTACATTTTGAAATGTGTCCAAATGACCTCATTGTGTCGACGAGCCTTTAAAGCAAAAAATTAATATATTATCGACACGCTACATTTTAAATAAGTGACCGTTTTTCTCGACCCAACTACACTTAGCACCAGGGTCCGGATTTTGATGACCTTTTATCTTTTTTGGGCGGGTTGGGGGGTGTCCGTCGCATACAGTGCTCATAAGTACATAAACTATGTTCATGATCCCATTGTTGTAAAAATCTATATTTTATAAGTAGTTTTTAAATCTTCATTTAGTCAATTTTAGAGATTTTCGAGTCATTTTAAGTCATTTATGTTGAATAAATATATTTTTAAATAGCTACCATACTATCAATATTTTATAAATGCATTTTTTTCCCAACACACAGCTGTCTGAATGAGACTTATATAATGGAATCAATTAACTTTGTATCCTCTTTTATTGAATGGTTGTAAAATACATATTCTTGGTGAGACTGCAATTAAACTGGAAGGGATTATGTTGGGAGAGGGTAGCTATTATTTCTGAAGAAGATATTTGTAAATCAATAGTATATTTAGCAGAATGAAATAATTAAGATGATAAAAGTTTTTCATAATGTGGATATTTTTTAGTTTACATTTTTAAAGTGCGTGTTTAATTTAGTCGTGTGCATTTATTTCGAGTTTTTGTTCATATTTTAAGTCATTTTCTGAAAATTTGAAGTAATTTTTTTAGAATTTTTAGGTAATTTAATATTTAAAAAAATTGCAAGGTTATCAAAACCCAGGCTCTTATTATCGCCTTAGTTGGACCGCGTCTTATCGGTAATTACATCCCTACCATTGCCATGTTTGAATTCACACCAATGGAAATATGCCAAATTCAGATGGAGAAAAAGGCCATCGAAGCTTTTTTGTTTCTCCTTCTTTCAGATTTGTTTCCTAATTTTTTACACACTAACGACAAAATGTACTAAAATGTAATGGATGCGGGATGGGCGCCAATTAAAACTTTCTTGAATTATTTAGATATATATGCCCAGCGATGGCCGACAACTAAAATGCTACGGATTGATTTTCCCGCTATTTGCACCAATTAAAGTGATACGGATTATAATCGTGATATTGCCCTGTTATTGAGTAGTATCTATAACGATATTGGGTTTTGCGATGATGACGACGCGAGCATGCATTACTGCGCACTTGCTTGCGGTATGTAATATGATTATTTCTGATATTTAATATTATTAAGTAAACAGGACTGTTGATATTGCACACGATTTATTTGAATGATTACACCTTCGGTACTGAAGATAGGATATCTAAAATAACAGCTTTTTGTTAAATTTAAAGATTGCTTTTCCATGATTTTTCTCTCTAGTACATTTAATGTAGTTTATGGATTTAAGTTACTGGCACTGTGTGTATTCATATGCATAAGTGGCTTATACATGATCTAACCATTGCTTCTTGGACCCCTTGTCACCAGTGTTAAAACTAACTAATAGGAAAACTCCTGGCAACAGGTGTTGTGAAGGCTAGATTCATATTGGGTAGAGGGACCCAGCGTCACAATTTTTTGTAAACACAACGGAGTTTATCTTTGAAAGAAAAATAATTTTTATGGTGCAATATATTGAAATTACTTCTGAAAAGCGCGTGACTCTCTATGGATGAATTATTAAAAGGATATTTATATACAGTTTATCTAAGAAAAACACACTTCATTGATGACCTTTTTAATATATGAGAGGAGTCCAAAACAGTATCATTACAATACTGATACATTTATTTTAAATTACTTTCCTCATCTATAAATATACATGTAAAAATCCTCGAATTAAAAGTGATCTTGAACTGACCAATCCCTAATATTCTTGAAGTACATTAATAGATATTGAATATAATACAAATAATATTTCAAATATTTATTTTTCCCACAGCGTCTAAATACCCGTCCTGTCAATATACATTTTAGTGACGCTCATGCGGTAGAGATGAGGAAGATAGGGTTTAAAGGAAATGCACCTGCATTTTCATGAAAAAATATCAGAAAACCACTTAAGGGCGGGGGGGAATCCCACAATGCTTCTAGCTGGGACTAGAATATAGCCCCTCCATCAATTATTAACTGTATTAGACTAACCTGAAATTTAATCCCCGTGGCCGACGATACGGGCCACAAATATAATATACACTCAGTTTATAAAAGAATATCGCTAGTTTTGGCATTTATAGTAGCCTATTTTATTTAAATACAATCTCGATAAATTAAATATTACATCACATGTTTTAATTGTTGAGCTATCTAACTTAGCAGGAATACTCTTTTGCTATGTGAACGATGTTTATACAACTAAGAGTCATGGTTTCAATTCTTGGCGTAGACAAAAAATGTATTATTGTATTATTAATTATCGGACAGAGGAATGGATGCTGTATATGTTTTAAGCTAAGTTTTCTTAAAAGTCATGTCTCTATACGATCAGTTGGTTAAGAAATGGCACGTTAAATACCTCTAATAGAATAGAATAACGTTTGGCTCATATACCTATTAAAAAAGTTGTTATTGCTATGAAAGACTTGACTTAAATACTAGGCATGAAACTCTAAACAAAGAATATTTTGAGATTTGTTTATATTTTAGCTGTAAGTTTTAATTTCCTGTTCCAGAAAAAAATATTTTCCCTTTAAATGTATATTTTGCTGGGAAATTCATGTGATGATTGGCCTAAAGGCCAGTTTAATAACATTCGTCGATTGGGAACTATATTCACCCTTTATATCCTTCTTGCAGCCCTGTCCCAGTTATGTAACTCAACTACTCTGATAATTAATGGAAATACATAAAGTTAAACCAACATGTAAATAAGAAATGCTTAGATACCAGCTGAATTAGAGGGATCAGTTTAACGTAGTGGGAAAGAAAAAAGTTAATCATGAATTCATAACATAAGTTCCCGCTTCATCCATTAGGATTACTCTCAAACAATGTTAGAGTGGTTAGAGAAGCTGACTTAGGATCTAGATTTGAAATTGAATGGCTACGTTTTAATTTATAAAAGGATTTAAACAAACATTACACTGCATATTACTACTGATTTGGGCCCCGCATTTGCTTACACTAATAGTGTAGGATTTATGAATGTAGAAATACACCTATATCTTCCTGGCGGGAGAGAGAGATACTATTTAGGAATAAACACCCTCAGTAAGTCCGGGTGGGATTTGAAACTTGACCTTCAGTTCATCGGCAAACCAATATAGGTGAGCTCAACGACACAGGTATAATATAAACGTAGTTGACGGTTTAAGCCAAGAGAAAAGGGCGAAGAAGGTAGTTTAAAGGAAATGAACGCGAATAAGTATAAGGTAATAAACTACGCTTAATTTTAGGGTTAAATATCTACTTCCAAAAACACCTCGGAGGAACCTTATGAAAACCCCAGATACCAAGTTTTAGCAGATTGGTCAAATGATTTCGGCTCTAGGCCAAATTACAGACAGACGGAATCGGAAAAAAACAACAACACCTTTTTGAGTTCAGTAGGTCATGGAACGTTGATATATATCAATATCTTTAATTAAATTTATTTGATAATCTCATTACTTACTCTGAGGGGTTGTGAAAAAGTAATAGTAGCTTTTTTATCTTAATTTATTTGAGGTATAAGTACATGGGAATTTTTACGATATCTACCAGGTTACTTCACATGCCACAATTGACATGGGACCGACAGCTTTGCTGCCCCTCCAAAGGAAGTTGTGCTAAGGATTTTTATCGCTCAAGAAAAATCCGAACCTAAGAATATCGAATCCTAAGGCGAGAACTTTAACCCAACACCACCGAGGCCGACCATAGTAATCAAATAAGCCTACGCTAAACCTTCAAGATCTGATATATTTTCTCTTTCACTGTGATTACAAAGAAAAAATATATATTTGTATTCTGAGTTTAAAGAAAAGTTACAAAATATATTCGGAGATAATTAGAACGCAGTTTCCTTTTATCAAAAAAAGTAAAAATAAAATTCATTTTATCAATATGACACTAAATTGACCTTTAGATATATTTGTATCAATGAGAGTTTTGTTTTCAAACAAATAGCAGTCATTGTTTAATGCAATAATTTAGGGCGAAGTTGGTGCTTGAAAATGCGATTACTTTTGCGGAAATAACAAGCCATTTTACATTTAAATTAATTGACAACGCTCAAACATCGGATAACATATTGAAAATAAAAACTTGACGTTATGAATGAAATGCGTTGAGTTGAATAAACTATGTAACTATTTAAAATAAGCATTCACGTAGGATGACCGCCTCCATGATCTAGTGGCCAAAGTTCCTTGGTATAGGTTAGGAGGTCCTGGGTTCGTTCTCGGCGCTTTCAGATTTTTCGTGAAGTGGTGGATCTGGAATGGGTTCAATTAAGCCTCACGAGGACAATTAAAGATATACTTGAATTAAAAAGTAGTGGTTAAGGTCTAGAAAACTAAGATTATCTGTCTTAGAGTTTGTTGTGCTGACCACATGACACCTTCTAAAATATTTATTTGGAACTATCTTCTCAAACAGATGGCGGACGCTCGGTCGGTATGACTCGAATGTGGACTGATGATTTAAAGTACTTTTAACATGGTACTAAGTTGTAGATTACACCAAATACCCCTTTTGATAGTGGTTTTCCAGTCCATTAAACTCTACTTATCAATTAAAATGTTGCATCTAAAATACAAATTATATGATTTCCTTAAAATTATTTAATAATAATTTTATGTATTTTTTGCAGCACATCTTACTACTCGTACGAGCTATACATATTTAATTGCACAAATGGTGTAGCGATAAGAAAGTAAGTTTTATTTATATAGCCATTTTTATTTAGAAAATACACGTTCTACGGATGGTAAAAAAAAAATTAGAAGTGAAGCTCCCTTAATCGAAAAATTGTTTATTATATAAAATACCCACATAAGCCAATCTTGAAATGAAAAGTATAAAAAAACCACCTTCATATGACAAATAGGTGTAATGTGTTGACGGATGCGAAGTTGACGTCACACAATGACATGGACCATATCGAGAAAGACTCGGTAGAGAGTCGTTGATCAAAGTGGCGGTCATTGCAAGGGTGGGATAATAGGGGTGGGAGTTTCCGGGTTTAAGGGTAGGTGCCGCGACAGTTGTGTCAACATTTAGAGGAGGTCTCGCCTACCTATCTGGTTGTTATTATTATTACAAGGGTTCGGGCAAACATTTCCCTATTATAGAACAGACGTCTCAAGGTTGATGTTGTACAAGTGGTATGAAGGGGTGTGCACACACGTAACTAGGTACACATTTGTACAACACTATTTCAAATGTACACCTCGTTTAAACTGAAGGGTATATCATAGTGGGATGGTTCACGATAAACTTGTTACCTTATAGTGTAGACGAAGAGTACATGAAGTTAATTTCTTATTGATAGAAATATTCCCAAGAAAAATGATTTGTTAAAAGAAATGAGCCATAGAAAAATCATAAATTCTATCGTGGAAAAAAACACTAACCTCTTTCAGGATCGGAATAACGATTGTTAGCATATTTAAACTAATGGAAGAACTTACCTCGGTGGCCACGGTGTCTAACGCGCAGTAGACGGGACTGCCGATAACGGGGAGATCGAGGTTCGAATCTTGGTCGGATGTGCTGAGGGTGGTTTTCCCTAAATGGTTTTCCATTCTCCCTCCAAGAAAACTCTGGTACACTTCCTATAGATATAGCCTTCACAATCCCTAAGCACATTAGCGTAATAGGTGCGTAAGGGTATAGCTCGAATGGGTAGTAAGACGCGGTGTTAATAGAAAAACCAACAGAGAAATGAACTAGGTGGAGACGAGTCGAACATAGCAGAACTTTTCGCGCCGATGAGGTGGCATCTTGTCATTGGCTTAGATCTAGTCACGTAACACATCTTCTGTTCTTTTTTTTTTCGGCGAGTGTGTGAATCCACAGTAAGGATGAGGAGGTAGAGTTTAAAGGGAAGTTTACCCGAAGTCGCGTGGAGGGAGAATGGAAAACAATAGAGGGAAAACTATCCTAATACAATGGATCGGGTTCGAACCTATCGAACCTCAATCTACCCGTCATCGGCAATCTAGTCTATTGAGAGAGAGACGCCTTAGACCAGGGTGGTCCAACGTTTTTCATCCCAAGGGCCAAAACTGAATATCAGTCAGCACTACGTGCCAAATATATATATATATATATATATTAAGCCCACTAACTTAATATAGGCCTATAAATAACACTTAATAAAATATTATTTTCTATACTTATAATAATTAATGGTATTTTTGGTTGATATAGTTTTTCAAATTTTATTACCAAAAATAGGGTTATTAATATCTCAAAAAATATTTGGAAATAAGCACGTAAACACACTTTTACAAAACAACTTAGCACTATAAATATATATGTATACATATTTTTAATAATCAAATAAATGTATAGTAAAATAGAATTATAATCGTTTTAAATACATCTTTATATTTAGGTCATTAGCTATTACAAATTTGCCACCGAAGGGTTTCCATTTTATTTCTATTCAAGATACTGTGAGAGCCACAATTTCAGTGAATGCGGGCTGCACTTTCCCGTAGGCAGCACCTTAGCTCAGTCGGTAGCGAGTCTGCCTAGTTAGCCAAAGGTCATGGTTTCGATTCCTAGCATGGCCGAAAAATTTAACATTGATGAAATGTGGGTTTACTCTTTAACATTGATAAATTAATGATCGAGGGCTGTATGTTGTGCCTGTCCTTGTCATAAGTTATATTATAAGGCATATGAAGCTACGACAGACCTAGAAAAGCCGGTAGTGGAAAATTTATGACTCGAATAAAAATGTGACATAAACCATAAGTTGGAAACATTAATGAATATAAGTAAGTACAATATAGTAAGATTGGGGGGAGAAGGAAGAAGAACCAAGTCTGATAGTTATAGACGTTACTAAAACTGCATTTACATATTTTGTTTGTAGGTCAACTTATCTGATCTGCAACTTTCTCTTTTAATAGATAGACTCAATAACTACAAAACAACACTTATAATAACTATATTATTATTATTATTATTATTGGCACCGCGTCTTACTACCGTTCGGGCTATACGCACTTACGCTAATGTGTAATGGTAAGGTGATTGGGAGATGAAATGAAGGACCTACAGTTTAACGTGGGATCCGAACCACGGTGGAGGCCTGGCATTCCTCACATTCACAAGATGTCTTGTCAGAGGTGAAGGAAGGGTTTAGTAATCAGATAAATCTGTGCCGGGACCGAGGATTGAACCCCGGCTGCCAGCACATAAGTCTGACACCTTACCCCTAGACCACCAGGCCAGCCAATAACTATAGTAAAATGTTATCACTGGTGATCAAATAAATATGGTTGTATTTCCTTAAAGGTTCTTCCTATCAACATTTTACTATACATGTCAATATATTCTAGAAAGGACACATATTTACTATTCTAGGCTTATTTTTTCTTAAGGTTTACTTAAAGTGAACTTATTGAACCAATCAATTGTTGAAATAAATTTTAAAAAAAACTAACTAAATTCTAAAGCAGACACAAAACCCAGCACCAAAGCCGTAAATTCACTACCGTGAAAGAGCAAACCTCAACTTCACCAATTATACAGATATTTATGCCAAATCGGGAATCGAACACAATATTACTAGATCATTAGGCAAACGTGACACTGACTGAACTTTATCGGAACCCTCACCAGTGTAAATGCAGACAAAACCATCGGCCGCATCTGGTCTGGTTTGATGGAGACAGGGAGCTCTGGATCTTATCCCATCAGGGTGTACTGAGGTTAAAAAAAACTCAACTAAATGGATTTACACTTTCCCTGCACACAAATTCTGGTACTTAGCATCTGAATTCTACCTTTCTCATTCCTATTCCATTAGTTCAGTTGAATGCGAATAATCCGGACGTTTAGTAAGACAAGAACCTAAAAAACAAAACAATAAAAGTATACTACTTTATTTTGTCCTGTACTTGGTTTAAATATTATGGTAGTAAAAATGATTAAATAACAGAAATTAAGTTAATTATTTTTCTCTTATTGGCTTTACATTGCCCCCCCCTCCCCCGCCCCAATCCTCTGAGCAGCCTAATTTCTTAATGCAAACAAGTGCTCATTATGAATCTAGCGTATTTAATACAAGAAAACGGAAAAATAAACACCAGCTACTTTAATTCTGTGTTGAGCTCGACTGCCGACGACGGGGAGATCAAGGTTCGAATCTTGGTCCGGTGAACTGGGAGTGGTTTTCCCTAAATGGTTTTCCACTCTCCCTCCATGCAAATGCAGGTTGACTTCCTCTAATTCACCCTTCCCAATTCCTAATTCATTAGCGTAATTAGTACTTAAAGCGTATAACCCAAACGGGTAGTAAGACGTGGGGCTAAATAATAATAATAATAATAATAATAATAATAATAATAATAATAAAAAAATACTTTAATTCCGTACAAAATCAGTAAGATTCCATTCATAATTTCGTCTTCGGTGGTACCACTTAAGGTAAAGCACTCGCCTCGGGACCCGATGTTTGTGGGTTCAAACCCAACCGGGGTCGACGGATTTTTCTTGAGCGATAAACATCCTCAGTAAAACTTCCTTTAAAGGGGAAGTAAAGCCGTTGGTCGATTGTGGCATCTAAAAAAAACACTTCCTACTTGAAGATAATCCCCAGCTACAAAACAACAATGGAAATCCAACATAGCTGTCCATGATAAAATAGCGAACTGTTTTTTTTTCATGTTTTAAAACTCAATAAAAATCTACGTCGATGGGCATTTTATCAAGCTCATTTAATCTGGTTCGCCGCTACAGAAATGCTGGGGGTCGAATCTTTATCAGATGAACTTAGGGTGTGCTTACCTATAAGTCAAACACGGTAGGAGTGTAGATAGTTTAAAGCTAGTAGAAAGCTCTTTATTGTAAACATTGACGGAGAGTGACCAATGTCAACATATTCAGAAATAATAATTTTCTTAGTAATAGTAGTCTATATTATTAATAAAAGTGTTATCAAACGAATATAATAATACTTACCTAAAGATTACTGTAGTGTTGGATTTTTTCTCCTTTTTATTTTGTAAAGAGCGCATGAAAGAACACAACCGAAGTAGATTTATATGACGTCATAAAACGCCCTTGTTTCGGCTCGTTTACCAGCTTAGTTTGGGAAGAACGCAATCTTTTGGAAGTTCTCGTTTGAAAAGCATTTTTAAGTGAACCACAGACACCGCTTCTACTAAAAAGAAACATAAAATATGGTTATTTTCATAAGTTCGTGTTTCAATAATGTAAATACGGCAAAGAGAGAGAAGGAAAAATAAATAAAAAGTTGTTTTTATTGTTGTGAATGATACAATAAGATCAAGACGGTGTTTCTTTTCCTAAATAGCTACCCATCCTCCACCCTATGCAAATGAGAAAACGTTTTATCTCAATCCTACTTTAATCATTCCTATACCATTAATGCAATAAAAATAAGGATAGCGCACTTTGGTGGTCACATGGTATAAGGCGTCAGTCTCACAATATACTAGGGTGTTAGTGCTGGGGAGCTGGGGTTCGAATCCTGGTCGGGTGTAATAAGGGTAGTTTTCCAAAATTGTTTTCCCCTCTCCCACCACGCAAATGCGAGTACACTTCCTCTAAATTCAAACTTACTCATCCCTAGCACATTAACTTAATTAGTAAATATGCGTGTAGCCTGACAGGCAGTAAGACGCTGTGTTAAAAAAAATGCTGATAGCCCGCACGGGTAATTAATTAGATATACAAATAAGATAAGTAAAAACATTTTAAAAACTTCCTGAGTCCCGCGGATAGGATCAACCCCAATAGTTGCTTAGACGATTTATTCTCTGAACGGTTAATTCATCGGTCATACACAATTTACTTAGCACTGTGAGCTGTTGATATAAGATTGACATTAATGTATGGTGTTACATGCACTCGTATCTGTTTGGACATTAGTTCACTCGCCATTTTGTTTGATGTGGCTTTTTATTTTCATCCATTCAACTTTAATATAAAATGTTGAATATCTTTCCTTGTATTCCATGGTAAAACCATTACACTAGCCTTCAAATTATTACGAAGACACGGTGAAAAATAATAATTTATATTAGCAGTAATTAATCACGTAGACATCTTGAAAATTACTTCTTTAAGCAATATTAAATAAATAGTACGGTACACATCCCATAATTTCTCTCTCTCTTTTATCATAAAATACAACAGAAACATTTATTAGAACTATTTAAAATTTGTGAAACGAAATAATATATAATTTTGCAGAAACAATCCACCAAAGAACATAGCAATATATTTCATATTTAAAAGTGCCCCATAAAAATATATGTTTGCTTATGGTTCAAAAGCTATTGGTTTTATAAAAAACTAGCTGCTGCCCGCGACTTGGATAAGGATTCATATCATGATACGTATATAATCACTTTTTGTTCGCATCCGTGTTTTAGTTGACTAATTTCAACAAAAAAGTTTTATTGTAACATAACTATAATAATTACATATCTTGTCTCGTGGAATTTTTTGTTCACACTATTGAGAACGTTCAATATGTATAGTATGTTTGTTATGTAATACCAATAGTTTTTGCAGCGCACGCGGAGAAAGCATATTTTTAGGCAATTTATTATACCTTGTGTAAAACTATCGACATTTTTATGAGGAATAAGTTAAATTTTCAAAATAAAATATAACCTATGTTACTCGCTGATAATGTAGCTTTATATTGGTGAAAGAATTTTTTTAAATCGGTCCAGTAGTTTTTGAGTTTATCCATTACAAACAAAAAACAAAAAATCAAATCTTTCCTCTTTATAATATTAGTGTAGATATATTACAAATTAAATTATTTTAATTTTAATAGTGTTACATCTTTACATTTATATGTTGTTTTATATCTCAAATAGTTGTAGAAATATTTTCAAAATTTCTGAGTTTTAGTTTATATTAATTACCCTCAAATTCATTTTCGTGGGAAAGAAAGAACTACCGTTTTGTTACTAATGTTATGATATGTCTAGATAAACAATTTAATCAAAATTCTTAGGGTGAGTTTCGAGAAAATCGATCCTTTTTCTTTTTGCCCGTCAGTAAACTATCCTTAACTTTAGGGTTTGATGTATGTTTCCAAAAATTCCTTCGGGGATGGAGGGCTTATGAAAGCCATAGATATACATTTCTATCTCGATTGGTAGAATGGTCTAGGCTCCAGTCTCAGATACAGAAGACAGACAGACGATATCATGAAAACCACTTTTTCTGTTTCCGGTGGTCATAAAACGTCTACATTCATCAAAATCTAGAATTCGATTATTTGAAGATCTCAATACTTTCTCTCTCCGAGGGGTCGAGAGGGAAAAAAAAGATCTAATGTGACAAATCATGTCTGTGTCCCGCCTTTCATTCATAACTTCTGAACAAAGTATGATATATCTACCAAGCGAGTATAAACGCGTAGACATCCACAAGAACACTTCCGGGTTTGGTTTTTTTCTTTAGCACCGCGTTTCACTACCTGTTCAGGCTATACGCATAAGTACTAATTACGCTAATAAATAAGGGAGAAGGAAGATCGAATTTAAAGGAAGTGTGCCTGCAATTGCGTGGAGAAAGAGTAAAAAACTCAATGTGGAAAAACCACCCTTAGTACACCCGACTGGAATTCTAACTCCAATATCCCTGTCATTGCCAGTCACGAGAGGTGATGCCTTAGACCAGGGGTCCCCAACCCTATGCCCGCGGGCACCATGGTACCCACCGAGCCCTTTGCGTCTGCCCGCCACTTTTCGACCACAGCTAGAAAGTTCTTGACTAATAATTTTAATCCGTTACTTTCCCCCAAAAAATTAAGTTTGTGCTTATCTCCAGGTATGCTGTTCTCAAGAAGTTGGTGATTGAAAGCCTCCCCCCCCTTTTTTCCAATCCCTCCCTCTCATTTATCTTTCCTAGCCAGCTCATTTTCAAAATTTACTTTATTACTCGGAACTATCATTATACTCACTACTACCATGCGAATATTTCCTATTTCCTTTGTAAATATCTTGACATGGGTCTATCCAAATTTGTTTCTGAATAAATACAGAATAAATATATATTTTAAAAATGTACCTAAGCACCAAAATGACGGTGGGTGGTTAAATATTTCCTTGTCTTTATTTTGGTCTTGTTAAAACCGTAAATAAAGCCATATTTTTTTTTTAAGTTTATTGACAATGACTTTTGGGTTGGTAAAAATTGTTTCTGTTGTTTAAATTTGCGTTATTTTATCTGCAAATTTATGATATTTTTTATTGAAATTTTAAACTCACAATTTTTTTAAATAATTTGTATTTTTATGTGTGTGTGTTATTTGCATTATGAATTATGTTCAACTATAAATTTATCTTGAAAAAGTGATTGGTGCCCACCGCACTACCATTAGTTTTAAATGTTCTCTAAGGTACAATAAGGTTGGGAACCTCTGCCTTAAAGCATGTTGCCACCAAAGCGGCTTATACAATAGTGAATTATAGACTAGTAATGTGCTTACAAACATAGCTTTTAAATGATAAAAAGTACTCCATAGTTCGTTTCATCTCACCAAATTACTTGTTTTTTTAATAGAATATTATTTTTATTTTTCCATGTCTACTAGTCATACAGAAAGCAGATGAGATTCATTTTCACATTCAATTTAACTAAAAATTGAATTTGAAAAATATTTAAAAAACTAATAACACACATCAATGCAACATAATCCTATTTATTAAATTATGAAACTTTTATTGTCTCATTCTATATATATATATATATATATAAAATGGTATGGCAATATAGTCTTAAATTTGGTTTGTTCATTTGTTTGAGGTATTCAAAGTGCACTTTATGGACCGACTGATTATATAAGCATACGAGAATTTCTATGAGCAAGAACGAAAGGGCCTTTCAATTTTGGCGGTAAAGGTATTCTCACATGCTTTCCAGGGATAATTTCCACGCCACAACTGACATGAGACCGACGACTTTACTCGCCCTACGAAGGAAGTTGTGCTACGTATTTGTATTGTTAAAGATAAATCCGTCAACCCCAAATGGGTTTGAACCCATGAACATCGGATCATGAGGTGAGAAATTTACTCCAAAACCAGCGATGTCAAATTAAAGTCTTAGAAAACTTGATCATTTTTACATTCTTTTTAAATATTTAATGATTTTGTTTACTTTTTTATATTTTTTAATTTATATTCAACGGTATCCGAAACCCTTCTGTGCAGTCACGTATTTATTTTAAATAAATATTGAGAATTTAGATATCGCGCTTTAAGGATATATGCATTTTGCTAATTATCGATTTATAAAATTCTTTTGTCGTAATGTCTGTATGTGTGATATGATTACAAAATTATAGTACGGCGTCTTACTACCTGTTTGGTTTATACGCTTAAGTACTAACTCCTATACTGGGCTAGGAATTGGGAATGTTGAATTTTGAGGAAGTGAACCCACATTTATGTGGAAATAGAGTGGAAAACTATTTAGGAAAAACCACCCCCAGTTTACTCGACTGAGATTCGAACCTCGATCTCCCCGTCCTCAGCAGTTCTTCACAAAACTAGCACGTTAGCTATCTACACCCACGAGGCGGGTCATGTGATCTGAACTACGCCAACGGGTCATGTGATCTGATTTACAATTCTCAAGGGCTTGAATATTTGATACCTTTTCCTTAATGTTTTACTGTCGTAAACTTATCTAATTACAACTTATCTCTATTATATTGTTATATTATAATGAATATCCATAAGTATAAATAAAAAATAATTTATCTTAAACGACAACATCGAAACGCTTTATGACATAAACCTATCGTGACAGCTCCCAGAGGGTTTACTGAAAAATAACTTACATAACAACGGTGGTTTTCAGAACTAATCTGTAGCCTTATAGCAGGGGTGGTCCCACGTCTCAACTAATCTCAAAGCACAAAAAAACAAGTTTTGACAGAAAACAATTTTCTCCGTGGTCCTTTCCAGGACCTACTGCAGGAAACTCGCTCAAATGAACACACTAGCGTCTTGATGGTTCACTTTCTTATGTCGATACGGACACTTAACCGGTAGGATGGGCAGGTTATGTTTACCATCACACCTGATTCAAAATGTTGGAATTCTTTCTTTACTTGACGTGGCCCACTGGCCGTTGCCTCCCCCACACTGACCACAGTGTTATACTGGCTTGCTTGAATTTGATACGGGAGGTCAGAACTATAGTTCCCGGCTGGATGCCTCAGGGTATATGGCTGGTCCTTCTACAAAGGAATTTTACATTTTATCGTTTAACGAACACTGGTTCACTAAAAGAAAAAGCTGTACTTATAATTCTTACCCCATTTGATTTTTAAAATAAATGTCCACCAAGTCATACTACTCGTATGGATTATTTATATATTTATACGGTTGGGGTTGATTTGGGAGAGAAAATGTGGAATCATTGAGGAAAAAAGCACCTCATTATACCCAGCTGGAATTTGAAATCCGACCACACTCTAGTAACGGTAAACTATACCAGATGAGATCAGCGCCTTAATTCACGTGCTCACTGGTGCTATATTTTGGGGTACACGCATATGTACTAATTACGCTAATGTGTTGGGGATGATGAAGGTTTAATTTAGATGAAGTGTGACAGAATATGCAAGTAGGGATAGCAGAAAATCATTTAAGAAAAACCACCCTCACTTCACCTGTCTGGGATTTAAATCCCAATATCTTTGACATCGGCAGTCTGGTCTTTTGCTAGTGACGCGTTAGACCATGCGGTCATCATAGCGGGTAGCAGAATCGTTTAGAAATTCCAAATATTCATTTTGCAATCAACATTAATTTTACTTTATTATATTGTAGGTATTGATAATATCTAACCAAATTGATAACTGCAGATCCCATCACTTAAGGTATTAACATGTGAAAGTTGATCTAGTCACTTTTTTATATTTGTCAGATATGTCCATTCATTAGAAAGCTGGTGTATAGTTATCAAACTGTGAACCAATTTAACAATTTATTAACCACCTTTTGCAAATATCTTTCTACATATTACATTTAAAGGCATACAACCAAAGTGCATTTTGAATTATTTGGATCTAGAATTATAGGGGGATATCAAGTAAGATACACAAGGAGAAAATACTTGAAATTGAATTTTATTATAAAGTATGCACTCAGAAATACGAGGCCCCGATTTGCTTTTACCTTTTCTTTTCCTTAACAAAATCTCATTTTATCTACGACTGATATTAAAATATATATATTTCATTTCTACTAAATTAGACGAATTCATCAAATTTAATATAAATAAACTACCTTAATCTGGACCTTTTTTTGACAGTTGCTCTTAATATTGCTAGCTTTTTCCACTATTCATTTCTTATAGCTGGTTTTTTTTCTGTTTTTTGTGTGAATAATACGCTTGTATCTTCCCCGCTTGTCTCTTCTAATATTTTTTCATTTTATATAAGGTTAATTTAAATTGCGTTAACATCAAGGGCCTTTTGTGTGCTACACGTGTTGTTTCTAGGCCGAGAGATCAACAATTTACCACAATTTAAATTTAAAAAATGTAGAAAGTGAATTTTAAGAACGTTCATAGTCGTTCACTTTAAGCTGAGATGGAAGAGGACACTAGAAAAGGGGATTGTTTTTCCAGTTTTTATGACAAATCTGTTTTAGCCAAAACAAATAAAATATTGATCCAGAAGAAGCATAGAGTTTAATTTTCTATACATGGTGACATAAACAGTTCCAGAATATTTTCCGAGGAAGGAACAGGAAAAAAAGAAAAGTGTAAATCACAACGCGGAAAAACATTCCTAATGTACCCAACCGGCACTCGGAACTTATTTCGATTTCAAACATTAACACGCCAGTCGAACTCGCTGGGTCTGAGCTAACTTTGATGATATTAATAAAATAAAATGTGTTAAAAAACTAAACAAAAATTGAGCTAACTCTGAAAAAACTAAAAACATATATTTATGTAAAATCAGTTACCAAAAGCTTTTAATAAGCACTAAAAAGATCGATTGATGGACCCAGCTCAAACCTTAAAGGTCTTGATTTGGTTCTAGTCCTAGCCGGGTGCACTGAGATAGTTTGTACCATCCTCCACTAAAGTGAATGTTGGTGCACATCCTTAAATTTCACTTTAATCAACCCGTATCCCGTTCACTTTAAAGTGTTTTGGGGTAAAGTACTCGCTTCAGGACCCAATGTTCGTGAGTTCGCACCAAGCTAAGCTCAATGGATTTTTCATGACCGATAAAAATATGTAGCACAACTTCCTTCGGAGAGAAAGTAAAGCTGTCAGTCCCATGCCGATTGTGGCGTGTAAGAGAACCTTGGAAGGTATGTGACAATACCTTTCCCGGCAAAATCGGTAGGACCTTTCACTCTCACTAATAGAGATTCACCCGCCTCGGTGGCGTAGTTGGCTAACGTGCTAGTCGTGTTGAGCTCGACCGCCGAGGACGGGGAGATCAAGGTTCGAATCTCGGTCGGGTGAACTGTGGGTGGTTTTTCCTAAATGGTTTTCCACTCTCCTTCCACGCAAATGCGGGTTCACTTCCTCTAACTCAACCTTCCCAATTCCCAATCAATTAGCGTAATTAGTACTTAAAGCGTATAGCCCGAATGGGTAGTAAGACACGATGCTAAAAAATAATAATAATAATAGAGATTCGGTGTGTAAGGCAACGGGGAACCAACACATTTACTGAACTTCCCATGATATTTCTACCAGATGGTGCAGGAAGCACTAAACAGCCGAAAGGAAGAGTGGATGCCCAGCCACGGATGGATATATATATCACATCAAACTAACCTTCAGCTTGTTTACTTAACAATAAGTAGAACTCGTATGCTTTAATATTAGTGTAAACTGCAGACAGCAAGATTTGGCAGTAGAATCACAACTTTACATTTATAATAAAACAGTGATATTTTACCAGTGTTGGCAACCCAAAACCCTCAACATATGATTTTTGAACTGTCATTCAGGTAAACTCATCTCATGAATGGATAATAATAACGTTATTACAATTACTATTTTCTCATTCTACTCATACCACTGCCCTTCCGGGAAATAATGGTGTATGGATTAGGAAGATATTATTTCGAATAAATGTACCAGAATCTGCCTGGTACGGAAAGCTAGGAAAGTTTAGTAAAAACCTTCTCACAGCACACAGCCCTGATTGAATTCCCAACCTCCTCGTTTCCCGGCGACTCAGAACAGATCAGACTGACGCCTTTGCCCTCATGTCTGTCCGTGACCGATTCTTCCAAACTAAGATTGTTATAACTTGGGTTCAAGAACCGTTAAGGAATGTCCACAAAAGTTGGATGATATAAGCGTAGTTTAGGTTCACTCAACCCATTCATTTAACGCAATGTCAACAAAACGAGTGAACATTGCCCAAACAATTTCACGGCGGTGAGTCCATTACTCCTAGGGAGGTTCCTATTCTTTCTACCCTGTAATTTTACTGGTCGGAGGAGTGGAAAAGGGGGGAGGGCAGGTAGGGGGCGACTCAAGACGCTAACTTTGGATCCAAGTGCTTCTGCACAGTGGGATTACAAAATGTGATCCCACCACTACGTGGCCCAAGGCCTTAGGGCAGTGGTATTCAACTTGGGGTGCACTTACCTCCACGGGTACATGGAGGTATCTTTGTGGGTACGTTAAATTAAAAAATATATATAGAACCTACATATATATTTCTAATTTGAAACTTATTATTCAATACATTATTTTGGATGTAATTTATTTTATATTTAGATTATAGAAATGGTAAAACTCGCTTTTTGCACCAACAATTTTGGAGTTACACACTTGAAGATCAATAATTATATCTATGGGTACGCTAACAAAACTGTTTGAATGTCACTGCCTTAGGGAGTACTTGCTTTGAGTCGACTGTATAAGTTGCTTGATGATTGATGTAAGGAGCACTAAAGTTCGATTTTTTTTTCACTTTACAAAAGTGAATTTGGGAGCATTGAAATAGTTATTTTTTGCATTTTAAAATTATAATTTTTTTCATTTCACTGTGTAATTTTTCAACTATGGTAAGACTGTTCACTGCTCTCGATTCCAAGTGGAGTCTAATGAAAGATCCGTGTCATCACACTGAGATGCGACGGTATTAGTTCGAGCTGTATTAACTACCTTAACTACGCGTTCGTTATCTGTGAGTCCGTGGGCTGAGGTGAGCTCAAATATTTTTATATACGAGGTTTGGTTATTATTATTATTATTATTATTATTATTATTAGCACCGCGTCCTACTACCCGTTCGGGTTATACACACTTACGCTAATGTGTAATGGTAGGGTGATTGTGAGATGAAATGGAGGACCTACAGTTTAACGTGGAATCCGAACCACAGTGGAGGCCTGGCATTCCCCACATTCACAAGATGTCTTGTCAGAGGTGAAGTAAGGGTTTGGTAATCAGATAAATCTGTGCCGAGACCGAGGATTGAACCCCGGCCGCCAGCACAGAAGTCTGACACCTTACCCCTAGACCGCCAGGTCACCCTGTTTGGTTATTAAATAACCGGACTGATGCTCTAAAAATTGTATTTACAAAATTACTCAATGGACAAGTCAACTCAATGGACCTTCAATGTAGTCTCTTTCTCGATCCCTAAATCTCACCATAAGAATCTTAAAGAGTGCATTTTTCTTAGTGAAAATAATAAATAATCAGTATTTGTCTATTAGAATATAAAAATGAATATAAACACCATAACCTATTATTTTTTTAAGTGTTTGCGAACCTCATTTTTTTAGGGTTCTAAACATTTATAGGGGGAGTTTTAGATCTCTTGTCCCTCATTGTGACTCCCATGATAGGAAGCCATTTAGGAAAACACATACTCAATATACTCAGCCAGGACTAGAACCCCGACCTCTTCAATAATTATTAAGGGGGCCACCTTAGTCAGCGAGAAAGTATCAATTGCTTTCAGGCCACATGGATTAAAATACACAGATCTGTGTCTTTTCTAGAATTACTTCTATATTTTGTCTAAGCTTGCACTCCCTTTCGCCCTTAACCTTTTGTCATATTAATAATAAAAAGGGGGGAAACTAAGAGACTCCTTAGGAAAGCTCGCTGCTAGTTCTCAAATATCTTAAAATTATCTGTTGGGAGAATATAATAAAATTACACTGTTTATTAGAGGAAGGTTAAAATATAGTCATTTTCGTCAGGCCTTTTACCATAGCTCCTCAAATATGCTTAAAAAGTCGTTGCAAATGAGCTAATGTCACATTTTAACACATGTTTTTTCTATTAATAAACTCAGAATATAGAGTTGTTAAGGAAAAAGAACCCTGTTGGAATATTTCTACTTTATTTTGGCGTGAACCATATTTTTAAAGAACGTATCGTGGAATTAAATATTGCAATAAATCTGAACGTCCGCGCGGCAATTTCTTACATACCGAGCTGATGACTAGACTAAATTATCTTGCCATTTAGTGTTAAATAGTTGAATACCACATTATATATTAGTTATTATTATTATTATTATTAGAACCGCGTCTTACTACCCGTTCGGGTTATACGCATTTACGCTTAATGTGTAATGGTAGGGTGATTGTGAGATGAAATGGAGGACCTACAGTTTAACGTGGAATCTGAACCATGGTGGAGGCCTGGCATATATTAGTTATTAATTAATTTGATGGAGAATATATTACTTCACAGCACTCGTATTACTTGGATAATCTGGTCTTATTTTCACATATTAAAATTAGATGGAAATAATACTGACTGTATAGTTTCTATCTCTAGCAGACTAAAAAAAATAATATATTCTTCCTAATAGGATAGTAAAAAATAGATTAAAAAACTGCCTTTCTAACACTTGTAATTTGTAATTTCAAAACTTACTATTTTGATGGGAAAGTCCAAATAATGTGTCTGATCTTATTTCCTGGCATATTTCGAATCGTTAAAATCACACATTCAATTACAAACTGTGTGTTTAAAGTTTTTAATTGTGTAACCACTTCAGGCTGTACTGTACATGCATCGTTTTTGCGGTGACCTGGCGGTCTCGGTGTAAGGTGTCAGACTTCTATGCTGGCGGTCGGGTGTTCAATCCTCGGTCCCGGCAAAGATTTATCTGATTACCAAACCATTCCTTCACCTCTGACAAGACATCTTGTGAATGTGGGGAATTCTAGGCCTCCACCATGGTTCAAATTCCACGTTAAACTGTAGGTCGTCCATTTCATATCACAATCACCCTACTATTATACATTAGCGTGAGTGCGTATAACCCGAACGGGTAGTAAGACGCGGTGCTAATAATAATAATAATAATAATTTTTGCGAGCGAAACAAATTTCTTGACAACGGCTAGAACAGGACTGCTTACTGAGATAAAGAAAAGTCCCATGTTTGATTTCCAGAATGTTTAAACAAAAATTCATGGATACATTTTAGACTTGCTGTTTCACAGTTGAAAATACCGCCACCAGCATTGGTCTAGTTTGTTGGTGACAAAGAGGTTGGGGTTAAAATCCTGGCTGGTCTACTGATATTATTTCCTATTTCTGATCAAGCAAATATGGATATTATTTATCTAAATTATACCTTACTCAGCCCTACCCTATTGGTGTGAATACGCGTAAGCCCTGGAAGGGTATTAATATCAAATGAAAATAAAAAAGTGTGACTTTGCACAGAAAATGTTTTTAAGCAAATTTTTTTGAAAATAGGTATAGCCTCACAGCTTATTGGGTTACATTTGCTGTGCTTAACTCCAGGCAGGGCCAAAAGGCTAAGAGTACTAGGTGTTATGTTAGTTTTTAAGTCACGTGCTGCTATAATCACTTTGTCAAAAAAGTGCTAGTTAATTATCCCTAGTTTTTTTTCAAAGCAGAGATCTCACAGTTAAACTGTTTTCAATATATTTTTATGAATACATAGTTATTTCACATTCGTGTAGAAGTTTTTTGTTTGCATTTAAAATATTTAATGTAATTTCCTTTTTTTTTTCATATCATTTTGCTTTAAAATATTTCTACTTAAATTAAGTTAAAAGAAAATAGTAGAGTCTACTATTTAAAAAAACAACATATTCACCGTGTTTGTTCTAACATTAAACGAAATAAACTAAGCTAGAGACTCTTTAATCTTTTCAACTACACTAGTGGTCAAACTATATAGGACGTCAAGCTCTTAATATACAAGATTGTCGGTTAATTCTCGAATCTTGTATGTGTGTGTATTTCCACATATAGTTAACCCATTTACTCACTCATACTGGTGCATTTATTCTAAGCTACCTTTCCAGTTCCTACAAAATATATTTAATTACTGCTGTCTTTGGCAAATAATAGTAATATTTAACCTTTACTTTACATCCGTTACTGTTTCCAGTCTGTGGACTACGTCAGTTTTTTTTATTCAAGCCATATATTTTCCATTGCCAGCTTGCTAAGCCTGTCGTAGCTTCATATGCCTTATAATCTATCTCAACACTAGGACCGGCACAACATCCAGTCCCCAGCCGTTAATTCATCACTGTGAAAGGGTAAACTCACATTTAACCAATATGAAATCGAACCCGGGACACTTAGCTCAGTAGACAGACACGTTACCGACTGAAATAAGATTTTGGATAGTAATATTGCACCTGAGCCTTCTAAAAACATTAATGGGATCAGTATACGCATTATAAGCTCGCCTGAGATTAAATTATTATTAGCACCGCGTCTTACTACCCGTTCGGGTTATACGCACTTACGCTAATGTGTAATGGTAGGGTGATTGTGAGATGAAATGGAGGACCTACAGTTTAACGTGGGATCCGAACCACGGTGGAGGCCCGGCATTCCTCACATTCACATGATGTCTTGTCAGAGGTGAAGGAAGGGTTTGGTAATCAGATAAATCTATGCCGGGACTAAGGATTGAACCCCGGCCGCCAGCATAGAAGTCTGACACCCTACCCCTAGACCGCCAGGTCACCCGCCTGAGATTAAAGCAAACACAGCTTTAAGACTCCCAAACGACAATTTTATAAACGAAAAAAAATAATTCTGCCTAACTTTTATAGTAGTGGAGGCGCAATCTTACATTGAGTATGCATTTCAAGTATGACAGAATTTGACTTTTGGTCCATGTTCTGGGTACCTAGGCAAGAATGAAATGTGAGTTTGTCAATTCCGTGGGCGGTCGACCACCCGTGGGGGACGGGGTGAATAGCGCGTGAATTTTATTTCCACTATAACTTCTGGCTCATCCATCGTATCAAGATGGGTGCAAACGTTGGCAAGTTAAGTTAACCTATATTTTACTAATACCAACAATCAAACAATGACGGGGCCTTAATATATAGAAGAATAATGTGTCATCCAAATAAGTATTGTTTTATGCATGAAGAATTAAAGTTTAATACACAAAATATATTTCTGTTAATGTTTTTTAAATTGAGAGCTAAATGTTATATAGTTATTAGTCTACAAAAGAATGTTATTTACCTCAAAATGCAAAGTTAGTACAGTTATCTTCCACACCGTTCTCTTCTTCGTCAATAATTAGTTAGTTATTGTTGAAGTTCTTGCAGCCATTAATGTGACAGGAACAGTACGAACAAAAAGTTTCGTTTAAATTACAAAAAATAAGAACTTTCATAGATAAATTTCGACACTTGTATAGAAACAGCAGATTTTTTTTTATCAGACTGTTTCATTAGAACATGTATGTTACCTTCATAATATTCAAGTGGCTCAACAAATGTAGTTAATTAATCCTCCCAAACATGAAGTTGAGCTAATTATTGGCGTAAATAAAGTCGAAAACTATCAGAAGTGCAGAGTAGAAACTCAATAAGACGTTAGGGTTGACCAAAAACAAAATGTTTCTACTCGCAACACAAGTTTGTTCAGGTTTCTTGATAAGCTCTAAATACAACAACTCAAGTATTTTAGTTGATATTCTACAAAGGTATTTAAGTTTAAGAGACTTAAATATAGATATTAATTTTACAGTTTGCTTTGCAGATTTTAGGACTCTTTTTTTGTACCCAGTTTACTTGTTATGTCACACCCTGTCAGATCATGTAACGCTGGCATAACTTCACTGATTGCATCCCCATAATACTCTAAAGCAATGTGACACCCAAGACACCTATTTTCACTGACCACGGCAAATATCCAAAGGCAAGTACAACCAAAATTTATGAGGGATTCCAAAATTGAATTCTAAGTATGAAAACGTCAGTGTCAGAACTGTGAATAACAAAAACGCACGAATAGTTCTTTTGAACAGCTTCATAAGCATGAAAAAACATTCTGGAATCAGCCTCCAAATGATAGCTTGAGAAATGTGTTACCCTGGAAAAATGTTGTTTCTAGTTTTTCTCGTAGCATTCGGTTCCATTAAAAAAACCTCCACCAATAACAAAAATACAGCCTTTTGGAATCTAGGAATTCTGTAAAATGAAATTCGATAAGAACCGACATAAAATAATTTTGTTTTTCTTACTGTGTAGGTATCTGGACTACTATTTTGGAAGTTGTGTGTTCTCTCCTTCCTTATCATCACAATTAGTGGTTATTCACCAGATTGGTGACCTGGTGGTCTAGGGGTAAGGTGTCGGACTTCTGTGCTGGGGTCCAGGGTTCAATCCTTGGTCCTGGCACAGATTTATCTGATTACCAAACCCTTCCTTCACCTCTGACAAGACGTGTATTAATCACAACTTATGAATGTGGGGAATGCCAGGCCTCCACCGTGGTTCGGTTCCTACGTTAAACTGTAGGTCCTCCATTTCATCTCACAATCACCCTACCATTACACATTAGCGTAAGTGCGTATAACCCGAACGGGTAGTATGACGCGGTGCTAATACTACTACTACTACTGCTACTACTACTAATAATAATAATAATTTACCAGATTATCTCTTTTGCTCTGCAGATTTGATGGATGATTTTCCGTGCGTGTTAAAAACTACGTCAATGCGTGTAACATTAGTATGTTGAAACACTTTCTTATTAATAATAATAATATTTAGCACCACGTCTTACTACCCGTTCGGGTTATACGCTTTAAGTACTAATTACACTAATGGAATAGGAATTGGGAAGGTTGAATTAGAGGAAGTGAATCAGAATTTTCGTGGAGGGAGAGTGGAAAACTATTTAGGAAAAACCACCCCCAGTTCACCCGACCGAGATTCGAACCTCGATCTCCCCGTCCTCAGCAGTTGAGCTCAACACGACCATCGCGTTAGCCAACCACGCCACTGAGGCGGGTCACTTTATTATTCTTTCCAAATGAAAACTTGCTAAATCCCTAAATGTTTTAGTCTTCGAAAGGACCACAAATGGTACTGAATGTATAAGTGCCATTCCATCTATAACGTGAACTTCTTTCGGATTAAAAGTAAATATATTAATATTTCTAGTGGAATTGTTCTCTACTCCAAGTTCGTTAATCAATTTTGCTTTCTTGTTTTTTTTTTGTTTTTTTTTTAGAATGGCAGACACAGGTCCATGAAAGACCGAGATGGGGGATAAGGTATTACTCATAATTTATCAACTTTGCATCACTAGTATTTCTCTGAGTATCTAAAAGAAAAGCATAATGTAGCTTGTTATTTTCTATAAAGATCAATTTTCTGATTATCTTTCTTCTTGGATTGTTTTGATGAGTATGCGAAAGATTTAACAGCAATCAGTTTTAGAGAAGAAAGAAAGCTTTTCGTTTTATCATAAAGGCTCTGTTTATAAATTTTTGTTCCTATATTTCTGTACCGATGGTTACACCCTGAGCAAGAATGATGTTACTTCTTCTCCAATTACTACTAAGCCACTCACAATGTTATGTAAACCATTTGTTTAATTGATTACCGTTTTCAAAAAAGGAATGTGATAATTTTTTGGTGTATCACATTCATCTCTGACTCTTATATTTGTGTTCCATTCACTGTGTGAATATTTGTCTATGTCACCATTGGGATTTGAGATCAAATCACATTAATCTAACAGTGTATCATGCATTGAAGATTTACTGTGGACGCCATTTGTTTGTAGCTTGAATCTTACTGGATATTTCTGTCCAGCCACCAATAACTTTAGAAGAAAGGATAAGTATTTGATCAAGGGTATGATCATTAGCAACACAATTACATTTTCTATCCTTCCGTTTTACTGAAAAATGTCCTTGTTTGAAAGCATTTAAGACTTCCACAGGAAGTTGAGACATACAAGATGAATCCACGGAAATACTTGTAGTTATTTTACATTTTACTTGCCTTTTTTTCTTTAGATTTACTTTAATTATAAAATTAAACTGCAAAACAAAGTCTATAATTATAACCCTACCTAATAGAAACACATTTTTTTTATCTTGATACGATGAACGAGTTGTAAGTTATTGTGGAAACAAAATTCCACCCCTCTCCCCCATGGGTTGTCGACCAACCCCGGAATTAACACCATAACTTTTCAAACTCAACTTGGTCCCCAGAACATGGATCAGAAATCAAATTCTGTCATACTTGAAATGCACACTCAATGTAAGCTAGCGCCTGGTCTATAAACATTCCACCAACTGACCTGAGAATAGCTATTGTAATTAAAAATATTCTTTCTTAATTCAGCCATTACATGAATTATATGCCTTTAACCTTACTTACATTATCTTTTGATAAACAAGTTTCTTAATACAATCCAATTTTCATTGGAAGAACCTTATCTGACAGCTTGTAAAGTTATTGGCCCCATGTCTTCTTTGGTGCTGACTGACAGCTCGCAGCTGACTTCTGACAGTCAACATTTAGGTATATACCTAAATTTTGACCGTCAGAAGTGACAGCTGCTAAACACATGTTTTTGCATATCATATGGTTCGGCGTAGGGATACATAATTTGGTCTGGTAACTTTTCAAAGCTGTCAGTCAGCACCAAAGAAGCCATGGGGCTACTGTACTTTCACGTATTCATGCGTTAGGTTATGAATTCTGCAGCTGCCCTTTTTTATATACATACAATAACACTAATATCATATAGTAAATTGCGATTAATATTGATCGAAAAAAAAAGTAGTTTCTAAAAGTCTATTCTTATGAAAATCGTACTGTACATGTATTAATGACTCGGTAAACGCAAACACGTATGGTTAATAATGTACTGTAAAGTTGCAGAGACAAATAAACCACTTGAAACAAACAATAAGCTTGTGTTCATGCTTTGTCTGGCTACGTACAAATACCACAACCTCCCGATAAACTACATGAACGTTTCACTGGTTACAGTGGCCAGGCCAACCTACAAACGCTGGTTGTACTTCAAAAGCATTGTATTAAAATTCCATTCTATTTTGAAAAATAAAAACACAAAAAATAATAACTAAATAAATATATAATTACTATGGTTTTATTTGTGTTTTAATAATAATAATACTTAGCACCACCCATTCAGGTTATATGCTTAAGTAATAATTACGCTAATGGGCTAAGAATTGGTGGATTGAATATAGTGGAAGTGAACCCGCATTTGCGTGGATGGAGAGTGGAAAACTACTTAGGAAAACCCCATCTCCCCCAATTCACCTGAGTGAGATTCGAACTTCGATCTCCCCGCCCTCGGTAGTCTGGCTCAACACGAAACCAGCGCGTTAGCTAATGACGCCAACTAGGCAGGTATTTGTGTTTTAACATACCTTTCAAAGCAAAGATTTTGAATACAGGTCTCCCATTTGATTACTGGCCATGTTTATAGCGGTTTAAATGCAGCTTTATTATTAAATCATTAGTTTTAGTTTAGAACCCGATATTTATTTCTTTTATTTTGACTTATTCACTAAAAATAATTTAGGAGGTTTCATCTAGGGATAAATAAATAACACTCATCATCTAGAACGCAGGAAAAGGCATCAGTCTCGTATTATTTAGTTTAATAATGGCGGGGTTTTATTCATGGCCAAATTTACTGAGTTTTTTAATAAATAGTTTTACATTCTCCTTCCAAACAAATGAAAGTATATTTAATCTAAAATTCCCGTTCCGCATCTCTATTTCACTAGAGTAGATATGTGGATAGACCAGATGACCGATCGAATTTGGGGTGCAAAATTTAAATAAAATACAGCTGATCTGAAATATTTATATCGCCATTTTTTACTTCGAACATGTCTCATGTAAACTCCTCTTTATACTTATTTTTCTTAACAGCTCTCTTATTATTATTATTATTATTATTATTATTTGGGTGTTTAATATGCGCTTTTAAATACTTTCAGCTAAAGACTTCAAATAAAATCTAGGACAGTACGACTGATACTTCTATCTACCCAGTCTTGACGTTTAGCTATTTACTAATCGAATAGCAGAATGACCCTGTAAACAAAATAGTAAATATTTTTGTGAATGTCCCCGGGAATTAAACCCAGGGTCCACTAGATTGGTGTTTGATCATTTAGGGCTGTATACATAGTCAATAATCGGAGTAATGCCAGGCTCTCATTTGACCTCAACTTCTTGTAATTAGTCTACTGAAAGATTGGTTTATTCCGAGACTAGATTATAAATTATTAATATGGCCTTTAGTTAAGGAGAGCTGCTTTAAAGAAGTTTTTCTTTTACCACAACGTCTTACTACTACCTGTTCAGGTTATACGTATATTTGGCAACTACTCTAAATTACTAAGAGGAAGGAAGCGTTTTATAGCTGATCTACCCACATTTGCGTGGAAGGAAAGTGGGTGACTATTTAGGAAGAAAACTATAAGTAGACCCCAATTTCCCCATCATTAGTAAGCCAGTCAAACACAAGAGTGGCGTCTTAGACTATTTGGCCACTAAACCTGGTTTTTAAGGAAGTTTGATGTTTGACCTTTCCACATCAAGTGTCTCACAATTAACTATCAAGTCTACCACCACCGCCGGCTTCTAGCCCACTTTTGCAATATAATTAATTGTCATTTGGCTAGAATGTCAAGGTTCGACTCCATACCAAATGTAAAAATTATTTAAAAAAATGGGGTGTGGCTGTGTCATGGACACCCCCGTGTGTTGTACGTGAATACGTTTATGTAACGGGTTATATCTTTTTACTGTCACTGTTCTCGCTTATTCGCTTATCGTAATGAATTCTTTGATCCTATAGCTATCCAGTGGTATAACTTAATTTTGGATGTAGAGGATAGATTCGAAACTACAACGCCAAACTGTATTTTTGATAATATTTTTTTTATTCTAACACCTTATTACTACTTGTCACTACTTTAAACTAATGTTTTATATACAATCGATAGATTTTGACGACAGCTGACGATTAAAACCTAAACGAACATCGTAGATTCTACGAGTCAAAGGTTATACTAATTGCAAATCTCGATACGCAGCTAAATAACCTCAAAATGGCGGCGCTTCCCCCTCCACCGCACGCAATGCCTAACTGTTCTCGCTTATTGTAATGCATTCTTTGATCCTTTAGCTATCCAGTGGTATAATTTAATTTTGGATGTAGAGGATAGATTCGAAACTACAACGCTAAACTGTATCCCCCGATTTTGTTATCATTAGGTTTTTTGGATTGCCCCCGTATGGTAGCAAATTTAAAGACGTATTCACGTCAAAACCGTGAGGTTGAGTGAAAATGAACTTTTGTTAAAATTGCAACATTTTCTAACTAAGACAAGCGAGTAGGTAAAACGTTTATTTTTATGCATATAAAAACGGACGAAATCATTGTTTAGCAAATATGGAAAGTTAATATTTGGTTAGTTATCAATCCTTCCATTTTGAGATGAGAGTTTAATTTTTTTTCTGAAAATAACCATAACTTCAATGGAATTAGGCCTTGGCCCCCCCGGTTAAGAATAACTGCTCTATGGCACTATGAACTTGAAAGTTCATTGCTGCACTTAAAAAAAAGTACACCGCCTATGCCCAACTTGAGCTAGTTCTATCCAGTCCACCTCACTGCACCCAATCTCCCTCATGTTCAATCCTACCATCTGCGTCTGGTCTTCCCAATGGTCTCTTACCAGTCTACCAGTCAATACCTGGAACATTGTTCTAGATTCTCCCATTCGCGCTGCATGTTTTGCCCACCGTAATCTACATCACATCTACATCTTCATCACAAGATATTATTAGGATAATCAAAACTCGTAGATTACGGTGGGCAAAACATGCAGCGCGAATGGGAGAATCTAGAACAATGTTCCAGGTATTGACTGGTAGACTGGTAAGAGACCATTGGGAAGACCAGACGCAGATGGTAGGATTGAACATGAGAGAGATTGGGTGCAGTGAGGTGGACTGGATAGAACTAGCTCAAGTTGGGCATAGGCGGTGTACTTTTTTTAAGTGCAGCAATGAACTTTCAAGTTCATAGTGCCATAGAGCAGTGATTCTTACTTAACCGGGGGGGGCAAGGACCTCCGAGGTTCCAAGGCCCTCTGAGGTGCCAAGAAAGATTTTTGGGGGTCTCTAAAAAATAATTTAAAATGTTATTTGCATATTACTGAAGTCAATTATCTCGAATTTTAGGTTTTGGAAGAAATAATTCGATGAACTAAAGCATGTAAGTACAGTAGACGCTTGATTTTCCGGAGTAATGGAGGGGAGGGGAAGCACAGATAATATAAATCAGGGATAGAACAAATAATCCTCATCTGTTTTATCACCACCATTCAAAATTCGTTGTCCTTTGTTTCTACTTATTTATGAGAAAAGGGATTTCTCACAATGCTAAATATTAAAACGAAGCAGCGAATTTGACTCCAAATCGACTCCTGCGTGCGAATAGCATTAAGTAATACAATTGAATCAAGAATAGACAAATTAGTGGAAAGGGTTCAACATCACAGGTCCCATTAAATACACTTAGGTTAGGTAAGTTAATTTCTGTATTTTATTTATTTGTTATTATAATCAGTAAATAAAACCACTATTTTAGAATAAAGCGTAATGATTAATATGTTAGTAAAAATTAGGGGGCCACGAAAATATTTTAGGATATTTAGGGTGACGAGTAGACGAATAGACTAAAAACTATTGCCATAGAGAGTAATTAAGAAAGTAAATGCTATAGTGAATATAAAGGTAGAATTTTGAGGAAATACACGGCGGGGAGGAATAGTAGTAAATCATTTAAGTAAAACCAAAAAAGTAGGCTGCACCAAGCTGTTTTTCGATCCATAAGACCCCGTCAACGACAAACCAAGGTAGATTAGCTTGATATTTGTTCGGCATGCCTACCAATATTTTAATTTGTTATAAATATGGTGTTTTAGCACCGCTTCTTACTACCAGTTCGCGTTTTACGCACATATACTAATTATGCTAATGATATAGGGATAGGAAAGGTTTAGTTTAAAGGATAAGTACCCGTATTTGCGTGTAGAAAGAGTAGGAAACAATTTAGGATAAACTATCCTCATTACACCCGACCAGGATTCAAACTCCGATCTCCTCATCGTTGGTAGTCCAGTCTATTGCGAGAGGGACGCCATATTGCGTTTGATAAATATATTAGAGTAGCTTTAATAAATTCTTAGTATCAAAGATTTTCTGCCTTAAGCTTTCACGGTAGTCTAAAGATGAAATGGATCTATGATTGTGTGATATAGAAGTTTTTCACATGATATAAAATGCAAAAAAGTTTCTAAAGGGAATCCTTCTTCCGAATTCACGTCACTGAAGCCAATTCCGATACCAACATTTGCTGTCCTAAACCAGACCTACCAAACTTCCCCCAACGCCCACGTAAACTGTCAAAGGCATTCTACATAAATAGAAAGCGCCGCCATTTCCATTGGCTTGGCGATATTAGATTCTTCCTGCCGACAATAGTTTTCCAATCTTGTGAGAATCTCGTCCAAGCAACAGGCTTGAATCGATAAAATAAAAGACGTCACATATTTCTAGTACACACCCCATTTTTTTTTATTTGAGTGTACAAGTAGTTGTAAGCTTTCACCAAGAATATCGTTTAGCCTGGATGAGATTTTAATTAAATACCATAACGGAAATAAGATTTCAAGTATCAATACCATAACAAAGTTAAAAGGTACATTTCGTTGAACTTGGAAAACAGCAGTCTCACTTTGATGGAATAAATTATCGAGTGGTTTATAAGATAGAATCATAGTACAGGTACAGATACTATAAACCATAACTTAGTTACTGTTCAGAATAACGAAGTGTACATGGCACACTTTAATGCAGCATCTTTCAACTTGTGTGCCTTGACAATTTTAGTGCCATGTTCAGTGAGCTGTGAGTTGGAAAATGTGGAAAGTCGCTGATTTAATGTATGTTTCACCCGCACCGGTGTGCACGCAGAGTAAATGTTAGGTTTACATCGTCCATGTGAAAGTATTGGGATGGTCGGGGATCAAATATTGGCCGGGTGTAATGGTTTTTACTAAATGATTTCCTACTTTATCTCCATGCAGATTCCGCTTTTCTCGTTCCTACACCATTAGTAAATAAACAATTTAATTTCGGGGTTTATTATTGTTATTATTATTATTATTATGACCACTATCCGTGCTTCTTGTCTTTCTATATGTCTGGGATACCCACAATGATGATGGGTAAGGTCCAATTTAAAGGAAGTGTACATACATTTGCGTAAAGGGAGAGGAATAAAACAAGGAGGAAGAATCACTTCACTACACACTTCCGAGATTTGAGACCCGACCTACCAGTCACCAACAATCAGGTATATTGCAATAATGACGTATTAGACTGCATGACCAAGGATGCGATGATAATGTAGCCTTGTATGGTTCTTACCGCTCTACCAATATTTAGAAATAAATTTGTGTGTAAAAGCTAGAAATTGACATATTTTTTCTTTTGAAACGCTTCTGAAATAATCGGAGAAAAGTAAGGGCATTAAAAATCCCCTTTAATTCTCTAGTTAAAGGTAAACGTTGTATACTTCATTCACGGTAGGAGTTTACCTCTGAAAGGTCTTTTTTCCTACCAATATTCTACTATATAATAGATTTCTGGTAGGGAAAAAGGCCTTTCAGAGGTAAACTCCTACCGTGAACGAACTTTAACTACGTCTCCCTGTGTTATTTCGTCTCATACTCTTTTCGACACGCGCGGGCTCGGTGGAGTATTTACCAACGGGGCGGTGCATTATGAGTGTTGTTTATGATGCTGGTTGAGGCGCTTCTATTGAATTGGGCGCCTTGGAATGTCAGACACGTGCTCACCTGGTTCCCCTTGTTTACGCTCTTGACAAGAGTTTTCTTAATCCCTTGCGATTCAGTGGAACAAATTGTGTATGAAACACTTCAAGATGTTGGAATAAATATTTGTTATATTTTTCCTAGATTGGCCAAAATATATAAAATACCGCTTCATTGGTTAAAATTAATTTAATTCTACCCAACTAGTAATTTTGATAGTTCTTGGATCTTTGTTATAATACTAAGGAAGAACACTCCGCAAGGAATGCTATGCGTGAGTTCCTGAGGTTCACACAACTTCCCTCTCTGGGATCGCTAGGTTAGCGCGGTCCAGACTTCCCAACCTCTAGAAAGGTGGGTCCGCCATCTGAGTCAGAGTGGGTCCTTTGTCTTGAGTGCCTGCTCGGGGTAGTAGGCGGTGAAAAACGAGAGGGACATCCCCTTTGCGGTTTGTTGGGATCGGCGGAGGAAGGAAGGGACACCGAAACCTAGTGTGACAATCAAATCGAAGGTGACTTTGTAGATAGAAACGCTTAGGGAGACCCAGGATAGTTAGCTAAACTCCTTGGCTCTGAGAATATGCTGGTGGAGGACAACCCAAAAATGCTCCGTCCATGCTAAAGGAACCGGTCCGACGCAAGAGACAGCTCATCGACTCAATTTTCAAATTCAAATAATGGATTAAAAGAACAAATACAAAGGATAATTCAGCCAAAAGTACACGCGAGAGTGAGGAGGAAGGTGAAACAGTACAATGAATAAGAAGAAAATCAAGGCAAAGAATATCTAGAAAGACCTCATGGAATTTATAGAACGGACTCTGCCAATAGACGGGAAAACAGCCAAACCATTACTTTAAATACTGAATATGCTGAAATATTTGTGTAATGTTTGAGATTGAAAGGTCTTTACAATACTACAAAATAGATAGTATTTATTGTATTTTAAAAATAAATTCATTTATAGTATAGAAAGATCAGAAAACAAATGTATTTATCATTAGGATCAGCTATGACCTCAATGGAAATGAATGTAACTTTACTATACATCCAGTACTGTTTCCAGCCTGGGGCTGTTCTGTATTAAAGTCATATTATATTTTCCACTACCGGTTGGCTAGGCCTGTCATAGCTTTATAATGTATATAATTTAACTTAAGACTACGACAGGAACAAAATCCAGTCCCCGGCCGTTAATTTATCACTGTGAAAGGGTAAACCAATATTTCACCAATGATAAATTTTCGGCCATGTCAGAGATCGAAACCGGGTCCCTTAAGTCCAGTACACAGACATGCTATCGACTGAACTAAGGTGTCGGATTGTGATGAGTATAACTGAAGGTATAAAATATTATTTGTTAAAGAAAAAAATAGTTGATAAAAATATAGTGTAACGTAAATAGATAACTAAACAAAGTACATTATTTTCATAAAAAATATTCCAGGTTATACAGGCCAGCAAAGTTGAATGGGAGTTTCCAGTTATGCCATGGTATTAGGAGGGCTAAAGTCATCATTTGACAATTTAGACCTATAAAATTGATTGATATTAGGTCTGACAAGAATATACACATTCGTATTTAAGAGGGACATGATTGTTATTTTAAAAATTATAAATATATTTTTTAGCACCACGTCTTACTACCCGTTCGGGTTATACGCCTATGTACTAATTACGTTAATGGCTTTAGAGATTAAGAAGGTTATATTGAGAGTAAGTGTACCCACCTTTGCATGTAGGGAGAGTGTAAAACCATTTGGGGGGGTACCACCCTTAGTACACCCGACCGAAATTTAAATTTTGGTCTCCACGCCATAGTCAGTCTAGACTATTGCGAGAGTAGTGTGTTAGACCAAGCGGCCGCCGAAGCTGGTTTCAAAATATTCTTCATGCCAAAAAGAAGGTGAAAGCTATCACCATATTGTGCCTGAAGGATTAAAAACCCTACATTTTGTGTTATATTTTAAAAATAATTTTAAGAAAGGGTTAAATTATCTCATTTTAAACTAAGTTTCATGTGTAACGTTGCAGTTTTGTGTTCAAAGAAAACGGTCCGAGACATAGATATAGATATCCTATTTTTTTAATCGGGTCACAAAGGAAAAATATAAAATAATGAAGGATTATTTGAGAGGTTTCGTTCCAAAAAGAAATACCGCAGTGTGAGGTTTTTACCTTTCAGCTAGACTGTGCTCTTTTGACTCTTTGCGGTACTACACAAAACATTATGTTGATTGATAGCGACTGATTTTCTGCAAGAGGCAGCCATTTTATTCAGTTGTAAAACGCAGAATGTGAACAGTGTTCCTTTTTTTAAATTGAGAAAGCTATATTGTCCCTGTTCATTTTATTTGCTTCCCTCTTTCCTGTACCTTCTTCCATGTACAGTATACTATTAGATTAACTATTTGTATTAACAGCACTGCTGGTGTAGTGGTATCATGCAAGATTCCCATTCTTGCGACCCGGGTTCGATTCCCGGGCAGTGCACATTTTTTTTGTGACCTGGTGGTCTAGGGGTTAAGGTGTCAGACTTCTATGCTGGTGGCCGGGGTTCAATCCTCGGTCCCGGCACATATTTATCTGATTACCAAACCCTTCCTTCACCTCTGACAAGACATCTTGTGAATGTGAGGAATGCCAGGCCTGCACCGTGGTTCGGATTCCACGTTAAACTGTAGGTTCTTTATTTCATCTCTCAATCACCCTACCATTACACATTAGCGTAAGTGCGTATAACCCGAACGGGTAGTAAGACGCGGTGCTGCTGATAATAATAATAACTGTTTGTGTTTGCACGCTCTATTTCCGACGTTAAACAGACTACAAGATAAGTATGTACAGGGTTAATAATTTACTCTTTAAAGTTTTATGACACACTAACTTTTCCAGCTTTTAAAGACCATAAAAATACATTTTACCAATATTTTGTAATTAAATCTACGAATAAATAAGTCTATTTTCAATATTTTATGATATACTAACAGAAATACACGGCGCTGCCTAGGGTAACCATGAAGTGCATTGTATAGTCACCACTGGCAACGCTTTCCTTTGCTTCAAACAGACGGGGAAAAAATTCCCTTCATTTTATTTCCTTCGGACCAATTTTTAATTTACTAAAACATAATCTAAATGTTAAAATTCTGGTTTCTATGTGCACATGTTTGTGCACAGGGTCTATTCATTTTAAAATTTCAAACATCTGCATGTGTTAGATATCATGCAATACTTATGATCCCCAAATATACAAACTATTACCTTTTATTAATATATTATTATTATTATTATTATTAGTACCACGTCTTACTACCCGTTCGGGTTATACGCACTTAAGCTAATGTGTAATGGTAGGGTGATTGTGAGATGAAATGAAGGACCTACAGTTTAACGTGGAATCCGAACCACGGCGGAGGCCCGGCATTCCTCACATTCACAAGATGTCTTGTCAGAGGTGAAGGAAGGGTTTGGTAATCAGATAAATCTGTGCCGGGACCGAGGATTGAACCCCGGCCGCCAGCATAGAAGTCTGACACCTTACCCCTAGACCGCCATGTCACCGACTTTTATTAATATAGATCGTCACAAAATAATTATTAAATACAAATAAATTAACGCTAATCGCAAAATAGTATGAATTGGAGATAAAACTAATAAGGTACACTGATTTATGCTATTTAATTTTGCATTTAGATAATTATTGCAAATATATTTAAAAATTCCGGTGTGTTATTAAAATTTACCAGGCTTATCTCTGACTTTACCAGGTACTGTACGTACCCTGGAGGATGAATTTCAAGCAGCTGAAAAAGTATTTTTTTGAAGGTGATTTATAAAAATATCCCATAAGAAAACCCATATTCAGGGTTGTTTATCGGTATAAAACCATAGTATAGTCATGCATGTGTAGCCTACACCACACTGGTTATCAGAATTTTTTTTAAAAGATAGAAACTCTAATGTTATCCCGCAGTAAGATGAAAATCCAATATTGTATCTAAATCAGTAATATCCCTGCGCTTTACCCACTGATTAGCTTACACTCTACTTTCTATATAGACCCGCCTTGGTGGCTTAGTTGGCTAACTCGCTTGTCGTGTTGAGATCGACTGCTGAAGACGGGGAGATCGAGGTTCGAATCTCGGTCGGGTGAACTGGGGGTGGTTTTCCCTAAATGTTTTTCCATGCAAATGTGGGTTCACTTCCTATAATTCAACCTTCCCAAGTCCTAATCCATCAGAGTAATTAGTACCTAAAGCGTATAACCCGAACGGGTAGTAAGACGCGGTGCTAAATATTATATAATATATACTTTCTATAGAAAGAACCTTATCTGACAACTATAAAAGCTACTAGAGCTTCTTTCACGTATTCGTGTTTTTCTATAAATAAGTCATTTTTGATAAATGTATTATAATTTTTTTACATTTATTTTAGAGTGTGTCACCAGGGTTTGTCGGCTGGATATTCCTGGTCTTTTACTGGCATTGGAAGATAATATGTAACCATCTTTTGAGATTGGGCAAACATGTAGGTGCGTTTACTTCAGCCCGATGAGATGATGATGATGATGATGATTATGTGGTTACATTAGTAATCTTAAACTTAACTTAAGCCTAACTATCCAGACCATGGAAACCATAAGAACAATGCCCCGCCCCTTTGGTCAAAAAATCACTATGATGCCTCCTGAAATCAAACCTGGGACTTCTATATTAGAAGCCAGGAATGATGATCAATAGGCTGGCCGATTTAATTGATGTTGACCGGAATTAATATGTTATTTTTTGATTGAAGTTTATTTCTATTAAAATCCTACACACATGTATCTGATGATATCTCATAAAATCTGACCAAGGTCCGGGGTTCTATTTTCTCTATGTCCGAAAAAACTGTCATTGATGGATTTGGAGCTTCCCCTTTCACAACGATAAATTAACGGCCGGGAATCTTGGTGTTGTGTCTATTCCAAAGTTCGTACCCTGTATCTACATGGGGTGGACAAATATTTACACCACTATGGTAGGGATGGAGAAGGTAGAATTTATAAAAAAATGTAGTACTAGAGGGAGAGTGGCTCCCTTATGAAAAAAACCCATCTCTGTCTCCCCAGATACGATTTGGACTCGTCACCGGCAAACCAAACAAGACAAGACTGAGGTCTTTTATCACATGCTCACCGGTGAGAATTGTTCTAGAGTTGAGTTATTTTGCTAACCCGTTCAGAAAATGAAAGATAAATACCTCAAATAAAAAAACAACAACAATGTATCAAAACTATCAGGCACGTCCCGTTTTTCTGAGAATAGGCTTATTGATATCTCCCCCCCCCCTCCGGCCCCTCTATCCCTAAGGTCACATCCAAAAGGAAGGTTCCAAAAACTTTACCATTTTAATTTTAATTATATATATATATATATTCACCCACCTCAGTGGCGTAGTTAGCTAACGCGCTGGTTTCGTGTTGAGCTAGACTGCCGACATGAGGTGAGATCGAGGTTTGAATCTCACTCTTGTGAACTGGAGGTGGTTTTTCCTAAAATAGCTTCCCACTCTCCCTTCTCGAAAATGTGGGTTTACTTCCTCTGTAGTCAACCTTCCAAAGTTCTAGCCCATTAGCGTAATTAGTACTTAGGCGTATAACCTGAACGGGTAGTAAGACGCGGTGAAAAATACATGCTACGAGTATATTTTCTTCTATATATTTTGATAAGCCCGTTTACGGCAATAGAAATTGCAAGGAAATGACTGAACAGATTTTGACAAACGTCCACTCATTTGATCGCTTAGGAGTCCAAGATTTCGGGAAAAATAGTAGTTTTCCACGAAAACCCGATTTTCACAGATAATTTTCAGTTTTTCATTCTTTGTTTAATCATCATGGAAACTGTTGCGGCATTGCTGTAAATTTCTAAATAAAATATATTATCTCTTTGGTTAAAAAATAACAACTCAATTTTTATTTGTTGGTCTGAACAAATCACAATTTTCTCTTTGGATGAATATTTATCTTTGGATGCTGGTCAAAACACATCTAAATCACAGTCTAGTATTGATACAAACCCTCCTTAACAAAATATAAGGAACAAATAGGAGGTCCAAATAAAAATAAAAAAAGGGATAAAAAGGGGGCAATAGGAGTGAGTGATTGGAATTCTGTGCTTTGAATACCCGAGTTTGGAGATTCTAAACTCGGATCTCGCAGTTCACACCTGTTGCGGAAGATGATATGTGGACGGTTAACCTTATATACATCATTAAAAGATATTTCTCTCAGAATTAAAGTAAAAAAAAAAATTATACAACCTAAAGTAAATGGTAAACCAAATCAACTAAATAAAGCATGAAGTGGCTTCAAGTTGATATTTATTTAATAAGACATTAATTTCATATGAGAATATAAATAAGAAATGAAAACTAATATGATCATTAAAATCTACAAAATTTTCCAACAAGCCGTTATTTCAATAATCAGGTATCAGGTGAAGTTTAAATAACGGTAATAACAATATATAAATATATATATAAGGTGCCAGAATTAAATAATACAATAATCAAATGAGGCATTAGACCTGTAATAACATTATCTATAGATCACGACTCCAAATCGTACTTTCCTGACGTAATAAATATCGTGAAAATATTATCCTCTCTAATTATTTAAAAGTAAATACCTCTCATAAGTTATTTACAATTAGTCCATAAGAAGTCCTCAAAATAATTAACCTACATCCCATTAAAACTAACGCTAAACAAGATCAAAGTTATAACAAAATATTCAATTTAAAATTAAATATGTCTCATAAGTTATTTACAATTAGACCATAATAAATCTTCAAAACAATTAGCCTAAATCCCATTAAAACTAACGCTAGCAATATCAAAGCATTAACGAAATATTCATTAGAACCTTTTTTTTAATGCAGAATAACAAGCTAAATCTTAACGACATCACAATCTTTTAGAGAATAAAGTTAAATTTAACGCTTCACAAAAATCCCAATTCCTTACTAAAATATCAAGCTATCTCCTGCGTAAGTAATAGAATTACATATCGCCATTACAGCCCAAAGTTAACGAAAGTCGATATTTTCACATACAATAATCGATTCACCTCAGAGCACATGAATAGATCGATATATTCTCTAATCGATTTTTTTATGAATCGACTACACGATATAAATAAAAGAGATTCAAATATAGTTATACATAATATTTATCAAAAGGCCGAAAGAGAATTTATAAAAAAAGATATAGAAGATAATATATATAAATATATAAAGAAATTAATTACGAAGCCAAAAGGAATTTAGATCTTACATTTTACAAATCTTAAGCCGGAGCTTCTCCTTCCCTCAACAGTAATAAAGTCCAAGAGTGACGACTGGTTGCCCTGCCGCCACTATATATACAATACAATCCAGAGATATCGGATGGCGGGAAAAGGGGGGGGGGGACAAAGAAATGGAACATTCAGGAACAAAATATGCGCATGACCAAACTTTCTAGGTCATCCTAAATTGTATACGAGTGAAATGTCTTTGCCGCTAGAGTCTTTGTAGCCCAAGTTCTTTGCGTCTTTTTTCACAACACCAGGCGATCAGTCTTACTTATGTTGATGGATAGTGTAGTTGTATTGTGCTTGAATGCGGGAAGCAGTCCGATGGGGTGAGTACCAAGATTCTTGTTTATTTCTTGTGGCCCAATGCTACAGAAAGTCCTAAACTGGGGAAACATTTAGTAATATTGTCTACGTTTTGTTGCGCATGATAAAATTATGTTTAAATATGGTTAGGTATGTATCAACGATAGAATGATCTTGATTAATGTTTAAAAAAATATATATTTTAACTATATAAGTATGAGTTTTGGTCTTAATTTTTTTCAAATAATGGGTTTTGATGTTCCTTTTATTCAAATATTGGGTTTTTATATTCATTTTAATCAAATAATGGGGGTTGATGTTCATTTTATCAAATAGTAACACAATACAAATACGTAAGTTAAGCTACGTTTTCATTTTACCGATTGGTTTTGAGGATATAATATTTAAAATAATGTTTTGTGTATCTCATCTATCTTTTCACATTCTTACAAATACAGTGAGTTCAGTTATATTTTCATGTTAATAATTAATTTTGAGGGAATGATGTTTCAAAGTACCGGAATGTTTTCAAAACACATTTATATTTTCACATACTTTCTTTCTCTCTCATATTCTCTTACTCTCTCACACACACACACACACACACACACACACACA
>CABEEJ010001130.1:28426-73802 GCA_901482245.1 Timema douglasi | reverse complement strand
CACACACACACACACACACACACACACACACACACACACACACACACACACACACACACGCACACACATTCATTTTATAAAACTTTATCTCTAATATAATCTTTTCTTATTCTCTCTCTCTCTCACACACTTTATCTCTCTCTATCACACACACATATTCTCTATCCTCACAAACAGTATTTATCACACAATTTCTATCACATTATCTTTAATATACTCTTTATTAAGCTCAATCTCTAAAATACTCTCTCTTTCCCGAACGTTCTCTCACAAACACTTTTTCTCTCAGACTCTCTTTATCTATATCAATCTCCCTTTCTCAATCCCAGTTTTTCAATCTCACTTTCTCAATCTCACTTTATCTATCTCATTCTTTCTATCTCAAACTCTCTCTCTATTTTAATCTTCCTATCTCAAACTCTCTCTCAAACCCACTCGCTTTCTCAAACCCACTCTCTCTCTCTCAAACTCTCTCTCTCTATCAAACTCTCTCTCTCTCAAACTCTCTCTCTCTCAAACTCTCTCTCTCAAACGCTCTCTCAATTTCTCTCCCTAACTCTTTTCCAACTCTCTCTCAATTTAATTTGCTATCTCTAAACTAATCTCTCTGTCTCTAACTTTCTCTTTCAAACTTTCTCTCATACGTCTCATATTTTTTCTCTATTTCACACAAAATCACTCACAAAATTCTACACTCTATCTTTCTCTCTCTCACACACTCTCTCTCTCTCACACTCTCTCTCTCTCTCTCTCTCTCACTCTCTCACGTACTCTCCCTTACATATTCTCTTGCTCTCTTCCACACACTCACTCTCTCTCTTTCTTTTACACATCTCTCACACACAATCTCCTCCTACACACACTCTTTTTCTATTCTCCCAATATTTCGCTCTCTAACACATACACATACTCTCACTATCACTCACTCACTCACTCACTTGATCTCTCTCAATCGCTAATTCTCAGTCTCTCCCACTCACTTTCCCAAACTCCCACTTTCATTTTCACACTCACCAACACACACAATCACACACTCAAACACTTACACTCTCATTTTCACTATCATATTTTATCACTCTTTCTATCATATATCTTAATTTATATTATTTGATAAGCCCGTTCCCGGTAATAGAGTTTACTAGGAAATGGCTGAACAGATTTTGACAAAAGGACATTCATTTTAAAGATTAGGGAATCAGGATTCCGGTAAAAATAGTGGCCTAAAGCTAAAACCCAATTTTCCTAGCGAATATTCCGTCTTTCTCTTCTGTGTGGGCACGGGTTCATCTGTACAATCATTCTTTGCTTACATCACCATGGAAACAATGATTTGTGTATAGCTGTATATTGGTAAATAAAATATTTGTCTTTGTTTAAAATAATATCAGCTCAATTGTTACTTGAGTGGTTTGGTGCAACGAATAGATAGAGATATGGGAGAGGGGTCATTTTAAAGTTCTCATTGGGGCGGGAAGCTGGGAAATATACGTTTTTATTCAAATTACACACAGAAAATTAAATATTTAAGCAAAGTTGAAAGCCTTTGGTGAGTAAACTCTTAACTTAAAAGTGAATGAAGGCTTATTTTATAGATCCTTTCCAAATAAAAAGTTTAAAATATATTTTAGTGCAATAATCTGCCGCCATCGCTGCAACTACCTACTAATATANATATATATATATATATATACACTACTAGGTAGTATATATATATATATATATATATACACTACTAGGTAGTATGTATATATATATATTATCGTATATTTACATAACTTAAGTTATTGCAAATGGCATAGATTGATAGTAAAATTAACATTTTTTTTTTTCAAATTTAAATTGTAAACAAATTTATATGTTTACGACTTAAGTTTGAAAATTAATAGGTATATTTTACTATAGATCTTTGCTGTTTCCAATAATTTAGGTTTGCAAAAGGTGTCAACAAATTTGCTAATATGGAACTTGCATCGTAATGTAAAGCGATCCTATTAACGTTATTACTCAACTTATTAAAAAAAGTATGATTTAATGTCTTCGTATTAAAATATAGCTGCTGTGTACAGGGTGACGTAAGCAATGACGTAATCAAATTCCTCCAAGTAGCAATAGCTTTATATTCACTTTATATTGGGTGGGTGTGTGGATAAAGCTTTTGATACAATCTGTTCTAATTTTTTTTTGTGTGACTGGGAGGTTGGGGTTCAAATCTCGGCCGGGTATACTGTGGTTTAGTTTCTATATGGTTCCATCCCACGCAAATTCAAGTACATTTATTCTAAAACCCTACCTTCTTCACTCACCCATTATTGTAAATATATAGCTAGACTGGATGAGTGTAAGAAGCGATGCAATTTAACTAAATGGGTTTTCAAAAGTTAATTGTCTTGCCAGTATTTTAATATTTGAAAATTATGTAATTGATTTGTACAAAAAATAGGGAGAAGTCGTTTGGCGATATTATTAACGGAATCCCCTAAATCAAAATGTTTAATTTGACAACAATCTTTTAAATAAACGACACAATTTGGTTAAAGATAAATCCTATAGAACTTCAAACAACCCGCTTCAGTGGCCGCATGGTCTAATACGCTATTCTCGCAACATACTAGACTACCTAAGATGGGGAGATTATGGTTTGATCCAGGTCGGGTGTATTGATTGGGGTTTTCTCTTAGTGGTTTTCCATTCTCTCACTACGCAAATAGGAATACACTTCTTCTAAATCCAACCTTTACAACCACTAAGGTATTAGCGTAATTAGTACATAGGCTTATGGTAGTGAGACGCAAAAGAAACTTCAAACATCCGAACAAATATAGCATATAATATAAAAATCCTACTAATTCCTTCAAAGTTTTTTTTTGTTGTGTTTAGTCGGTATCTTAGACAGATATACTAAATATTTTCAACTAACAAAGTAGATATAGTAAAAACTAATTTTCTTTAGGGAGAGGTGTAGGCTTAAGATAAAACAAATTCTAAAACATATTTGTGTGATCTTCTAATGGGTGTTTAACAAGTTTTTTTTAGAGTTCTGGTTTACAAATCGTTGCTTTGTTCAGTCCGCTGTGAATAGACTTCTGTTTTGGCGGCGGCGACGGCGGTAAGGATTCCTTGTAAAGCTCCTCATCTTCAAACATCTCCAAGAAAACCCTTTCACTGAGACAACAAACAGAGCGTGTGTCTAAAGGGACGAGATTGAAGGAAATTTAGGTTTCGAGGGACTTTTTAGTTGATGGTCAGTTCTGCTTTTGTCGTCAACATCACAAAAACCCATTCCAAGGAGAAGGGAAGCTAATATAAGGGGCCATATTTAAATTAGGAAAGACTGTTTTTTCATGGTTTTAGATCTTCTACTCCCAAACCCTGCATTTTCCACGTAAGAGATCGTAAGAAATTCCATCACCCCTTTCCCTTCTAACTTACGAAATTTTTTATGATCTGGTAGATTAGATTATTTTAATCGTTTAGGTTTTTTTGATTCAAGAATTGATAACAAAGCTAGTGATATGAAATTTTATAATATTTAAATTGTGCTAAGTAAATGAAAATATAAATTGAATTTTGTATTTAATGTTTTGATTTTCTGACAAATAAAAATTATTGGATTTTGTCTTACAATAAAAATTGATAGAAAACCTTAAGATAGATTCTGACACCCCAACCCCTCGTAGTAAAACGTATGAAAATTTATAACCTCCATCTCCCTCCAAACCTCTTAAGTAATTTAAGGACGAAACCCAAAGGTATCAGTTTCTTCTTATCTGTGTAACAGAGAGATAAGGGTTTAAATCCCTGTTGGGTGTAGCGTAGTGTTACTTCTGAAATAGTTTCCCACTTTCATTCCACGAAAATGCGTGTACATTTCCTCCTAATTCTATTGTCATCATCCATTAGTGTAAATATGCAGAGAGACTATCTGGGTAGTAGGACAAAGTCCCAAAATATCAAAATATTTATTTAACATTTTCAAAGAGAAAAATATTTAACAATACGATTACCGGTACCAATTATCACATTTTTTAAACTAAATTTAAGATAATGAAAAATAGTTTAAGTTTAGCATCGAAATACGCTAAAAGACTCAAAATAATAATAACCAGATTTTGAAAATTGAAGGATGACACCTGGATACGGGAATCGAACACGGGACCTTTGGTTTAGCACGCCAATGCTCTAACCAATGAGCTATCCAGGAATTATTCCGTGTCTAGGGTCATGATGGCAGCAATAAACCATCTACCGAGTCGAAGGTGGCTGCGTTATCTGATAGCTCTGATCTTAATAAAATAACATATTTGTAGCCGACGATTTCCGCACGTCCATCATAGACTCTGCCTTAAAGTATGAGTGAAGAATGACCCTAGGGACGTAACGATTCCTGGATAGCTCAGTGTTAGAGCATTGACGTACTAAGCCAAAGATCCTGGGTTCGATTCCCGTATCCAGATGTCATTTTTCAATTTTCAGAATATTATATCTAGATGGAGTAATCCTCACTAAAAGCATAAATAATAGCTTTGGCTATTTAATTCCTTCAATGCCTACCAGGTTTGAATCCCACTGAAAGGCTTTGAGTTCAAATTTTTAAGATATGATCCTAGTGGTAGTTTCTCCAACCTCCCTTCCTCCCCATTCCCCATACTAGTGAATTTGCGTTTTATCTCAACTGACGTCTTCATTCCTATCTCTTAAATGAAGTCGTTTAAAAGTCTGGTGTTCAAAGTACGAATTAATACAAATTATTAGCAATGTTTAGTTCTAGGCCCTATCAACTAAAACAGCTAAATAACGGTTGAGCTAGGTGATTGGTCAGCACCCCTGCCGATGACTTGGGAAGCCAAGGTTTGATCTCAACTTGTTATATTGTGTTTATTTTCCTCCGCCTCATGACATGGAGAGTCTGTGAGATCTGTCGTAGTAATTATATTTCACCATCTTATTCAGGTGGGTAGTTTGAGTTGCTTATATACATTGTTGGTACTATAGATTATGGAAAATGTAATTTATATGATGAATATAAGTTTCTGCCGTGGCAAAGAGCTCTAAGATACTAGTATATAAAAAATTGTACACCCCCTCTTACTACACGTCCAGGCTATCATATATTTTACAATAATAGAATGGGGATGAGGTAGAGAGAATTTATAGGAAATATACTCGTATTTGCGTGGAAAGAAAGGGGTATTTTATTGAGGTAAATACACATCTCGTTACTCCCGTTCGGAATTCGAACCCTCAGCACCGTTAAAGCAGAACAGAAGAGACCATCACTTTCGTCTGCTGGTCCACTGGTGTAAGCATTGGTAAACTTTTAGCATAGACCTAGTATTTTTTGAATAATGTCCACGTTCGTATCCTGTTTAAGGGTTACAAATGATTACGATACGAAGAATAATATTAGTAGTTCAACCTTTACTACAATCAGGAAGTTCCAGAAGCTAGTAGCCCATAAGTAGTAAGTTGGCATACTTTTAAAAAAAATAGTTGCCTAAATCTGTAGAAAAGTAGTTACATTTGGTATTATGTTTTTTACGTTCTTAAACAATGTTTATTTAATGTTTTTTTTGCAATTTATTATATTATTATTATTATTATTAGCACCTCGTCTTACTACTCGTTCGGGTTATACGCACTTATGCTAATGTGTAATGTTAGGGTGATTGTGCGATGAAATGGAAGACCCATAGTTTAACGTAGAATCCGAACCACGGTGGAGGCCTGGCATTCCACCCATTCACAAGTTGTGATTAATATACGTCTTGTCAGAGGTGAAGGAAGGGTTTGGTAATCAGATAAATCTGTGCCGGGATCGTGGGTTGAACCCTGGACCTCCAGCACGGAAGTCTGACACCTTACCCCTAGACCACCAGGTCACCCAATTTTTTTTTAATAGAAAGCGTATTTTTGGGAAGTTCTAAGCTCTACATTAATTTATTGAAGTTCATTTTTATATTCATCATATTATATTCATGTCGTAACATTTAAATGTTTTGATAAACTAATATATTTTCTCTAAACCGGACCCATGAAAATACTAATCCACACAGGTGAATAAAGTGTGTACACATATACTTTCAAGTTTTAAAACAGACTTTGAAATCTCAATGGCACAAAAAAAAAAACACGTGCAAATTTTTAACGTTGATTAACATGTCACTCACTCTTTCCTCTTTTGTTCTAAAACCTCAATCATGGATGAATGTGTTACCGTTCTCTCCGTTCAATTTTTCGCACGTATTTTAATTGAAAATATAGCTCATCCCTCTACAAAATATAATGTGTCTGGTTTTCCAGTTGTTAAACGTCAACGTTTTTTTTATATCTATCTACGAGAAGATTGTTTTTCAAAAGGACGAGGCAGTCTTTTTTATGTGTGTGTGTGTTGAACACCTATAAATGAGTTGTTCAGATCTATTATCTACATTATTACTGCTACATTGCGTCGTTATAAATAGCTTCAAATAACCCCCTATCTATCTTCTTCTTTGTATCTACTATCTTCGTCACATCATACTACTTTGAGACTTACACTCAGTGTTGCCAGACCTCCAAATTTCACAACTAAAAATTAATGTTCCCTAAGGGACTTTACAATTATTTTTTGGGGGGAAATTTTTACTTGAACGCATGGTATCCCCCTATAGATAAAAAAAATCTTTGTTTTATCACGCGGTAAGTTGTTGGCAGGGGCAGGTCATGAACATGCGTGGGGGCTTCTGTTGTAGTGTATATGCATGTGTATGTGTATGTGTAATGTGTGTTGCGTACCAATTTAAATTTTGTTTATAATATAATGAGTTAGTTTGAAATATTAATGAAAGTAACACAATCTAATAAGGTAGCTGTCACAGAAAGGCACAATGGCACAATGACACTGTGCACGTTTCGAACTAGATTGCAATTAAGACTTCAAGATACCTTCCAACCCCCTTTGGTGGCTGCATGGTCTAAGGCGCTACTCTCACAATAGACTAGACCACCGATAACGGGAAGATCGTGGTTCAATCCCGGTCAGGTGTACTGAAGTATTTTCATAAATTGTTTTCCACACTCTACACAAATGCGGGAATAATTCCTCTAAATTAAACCTTCCTCATCACTGATTCATTAGCGTAATTAGTACATAAGCATATAAGCTGAATGGCAGAAAGATGAGGTACTCAAAAAATACAACTTATGATTAAACTAGCTTTGCTCGTTGGCGGATCTGTCCCCAAACCCTCAGTGGGTTTTCTTTGCAAGTGGATGTAAACTAATGCAATTCCAGAGCTTTTTTTTTTTTTATAGGTCTTACCGTTTAGCCACAATAGACCTCCAAAGAAATGTCCGCATTGACTTTAAAGTTGCTCCACAATTTTGAGTATTTTTTGGTTGTTAAAAATTAAATTCTTTAACGCTTTGGAATTTTCCCGTCGGTTTCAGGCTAGAAGCTATAAGTTTGCCAAATTTCAAGTGTATATCTTATCTGAAAGTGGGTAAACATTAATTTCAGTGAGTGAGTCAGCCATGTGGCTTTATAGTAGTATAATTGAATATTCGCAACAACAACAAAAAGTTGATTTCAAATCTTTCTAAGAAAATTGACTAGATTATTTAGAATGTAGTTACAATTTTTCATCTGAAAACTTGTTTAATAAACTAGATTTTGGGAACTTGATAAAAACAATATCCTATGAAAGCTTAGAAAAGGCTGTAATTCTTTTGAATACAATTGAATAAATACCATTGGATCAATTATATGAAGAATTTAACCAAATAAAACTATCCATTAAAGCCATTATGAAAATACAGAAATTTTTTACGCAAATAAATGGAAATAGTTATTTAAGTAGTTTCCGAAAAAGGATGTAATACATATTCTCAAGTGAGTTAAATATATTTTGAGCATGCCGACATCCAACTGCTTTGTAGGGAGAGTATTTTCTCAAATGAATCTGAAATGGTCTGACATGAGAGACACGTGCTCTTTTTAACGTATAAGTTCGGAGTTGCTTGTACAATTTCATTTTTTAAATGTCTTATAATGAATTTTATAACCAAATAAAAGAAGAAGGATACGCTTGCACAAATGAGATAATCTGCAAAGCATAAGTAAAAATTAAAATCATTAATAATAAAAATTAATAAAACTGGCTTGCTTACTATATGTCATTGAGAACTCGAAAGTTCATTGCCGCACTTATAAAAATACGCCACCTATCCCTATCCTGAGCTAGCTACACATTACACCACATCACTATCTTAAGATAGTTCTATCCAGTCCACCATATTACACCACATCACTATCTTAAGATAGTTCTATCCAGTCCACCATATTACACCACATCACTATCTTAAGATAGTTATATCCAGTCAACCTCATTACACCCTATCTCTTTCAGGTCCATTCTAATGTTATCCTCCCATCTGCGTCTAGGTTTTCCCAATGATCTTTTGTCGTTGGGTTTACAGTCAAATCTTGGAGGTCAAAACCATAACTCAGTCGGTAGCGTGTCTAACTACTGAGCTAATGGTCCCTGGTTCGATTCCCAGCATGACCGAATATTTATCATGGGTGAAAATATGGGTATACCCCTTCACATTGATAAATTAACGGCTGGAGACTGGATGTTGAGCCTGTCCTAGTCTTAATATAGATTATAAGGAATATGAGGCTACGACAGGCTCAGCAAACCGGTGGTGGAAAATATATTTCTCGAATAAAAAATTTACCCAGACCATAGGCTGGAAACAATACTGGATGTTTTTTTAAATCATTTTTACTTTACATAATTGCTATGACCTTTGGAAATAAAAATATATATATTTATTTGTATATTTTCATGTTCCCGTATTTCTGGACCAAATCCCGCTTTTTTATTTTAACTTCATCAATCCCGATTGACGAAAGTAAAAATCTGGCAACGTTTCTTGCACCCATAATTACTGCGGACAGTTGTTATGGTAACGCACTTTACGAGGCCTTTTCTAGAAGTAGCGTAATCCATAGAAGCTCTAAATCATTATTTTTCATTCCACCCCATTAGAAATGAAATGCTATTTTATATCTCTGTTGAAATAGAAACTAACAACATAGTACTAGGTTTAGAAATTGTATGATTTTCAAAACATGGTATAACGTTGTGTATTATCACGTTAAATAAAATTGTATCAAATTCAATTTTATTTTATTATATTTAATTATATTTAAAAAAACTTTTTGTCATATTGTTTGTCTGCATGCGTTTATGTGTACAAATCTGTCTCGCCTAAAACTGTTTAACCTATTTTGTTTGTTGTGTCAAAATTGTATATTCACCCCTCCCCCAATTGGCTTGTAAAGATGCAGAATCATAACTCATAAGTCTTAATTATACTTATCCTGAAACAACACACACAAACAATATACGTGTCCGAAAATGATTTAAACTGTTTTAAATAATTTTAATATTATTTATAAAAGGTGGACATAAATTTTAATATTATTTATAAAAGGTGGACATAAATAATTCAATTCATTAGTTAAAAAAATAACATAACAGCTTACTAATTATTTATTTATTAAAATGCACGGTGTTTTACTGCATTCTTTTAAATGTAGAAACACAATATTTTTAATCATATATTGGTAGTTATTTATCATTAGACCAAAATTGATTAAAATACATCGAAGTTAAAAGAACTTAATTTGAAAAAAAAAATCCTTCTTACTTTCTCATATCAAGATAAATTATTGTGAACGTGAAAAAAAATCTGGAAATTGTGTAGTATGACAAATAGCATTGTATAATTATATAAACAGTACTATACATACTACAATATATAAATTACATAAACTCATTTATGGGCAGTTTACTAAAAACTAATTTTTCAAAAACTTGAAATATTTTAAAATGACTTTAAGGATTTGATTTCAAATGACATCTTGGGAGCGTTTACCATGAAAAACTACACCGTCTACTGGGTTTCGGGTAAAAGGTCAATAAAAAGTCGTTTTCTGATTAGTGATTTAAAAAAATTCAAATTATCTTGAAAATGGCTAAAAATGTTTGCCTATACTGTACTTCTGGGGAGTGTTTGACATGAACATGATAAATAATAATAATAATATATATATATATATATATATGTTTGGGAGAGGGGGGAGAGAAGGGGGGTAGAATTCAGTTACTACTATTTTTTAAATTTGAGTATTTAAAAAAATGGCTTTAGCGATTTGGTTCAAAATTGATGTCGGCTATATTACATTACCACTAATAAAATATTTTAATTTATATAAAATTAATTGATTTAAGAGTTGTTTACTTACGAAAATATATAAAATAATTTGAATGTTTCGGAAATTGACCTTGAAAATTGAACTCAAAATTTGAATCTGGGAATAGTTTTTCATGATAAATAAGAAAACGTTTTAATTTTTATATACTAAAAATAATTCTAGGGCAGCTTACGGATGGTTTGTTTTCTAAAATTTGATTTTTGTTAAAAGTTATTTGAATAGATTGGTTTGAAATCTATATAATTTAAAGAGTAATTATTGTGATTAACAAGATGATGTGTTTGTTTTTATTAAGAAAACAAACCAGCTCAAAACATATTTTTGAAAATTATCTTCTAACCATAACCTCATAATATGATAAAGTTTGTCCGATTGCGTCGTAACATTAATTTCAAGAATTGCTCGGACAACTTTAATTAAACTAGTTTTATAAGAAGATACTGTCCGATTTAAATATAAAGGCATTTTATAACAGCTACAAAAGCTACCAATTTTTTTAAATATATTCCTGATTTGATCTTAAACTGTAATTTTTTAATTTATAGTGTAAATAATTATTAAATACTACATATACTAAGGTAAAATGTTATAAATGTTGACCGCAATCAAAGTTTTTTGCATTTCTTTAACGTTTATTCCTTCCAGGGTCCGACTATACGTTTAACGTACCCAACTATAAATATATGGCGTCTATTAAAAAAACTGGAGACACATTAAGTGCTTCAAAAACCCATAATTGGTTTTGATACCTTTATTAATATTTTTTCACCCACACAGCTGGAAACATGTTAAAGAATTCAATTCTGTCTTGTTTGGTTTGTCCCTGATGGGGAGGTTGGTGTTCAAATCCTGCTCAGGTGTACTGAGGATTATTAGGCCTATTTAAATGGCTTTCCACCCTTCTTACATTCAAATATGAGTTTCATCTCTAAAATCCTATCTTACTCCTCACTGCCTAGCATAGATATTTGGACTTCCAGGACATAGGAAAGACGCGGAGCGCGATAAACTAAATAAATTTACATTAAAAAATATAAAGAAAAAGAAAACTATTCTAGCACTGGGAATTAATTGAGGTAAAAACTGATATTATTTTAAACTAAACAAAACATAAAAATATAGATGAGAGAAAGATTCTGCAAAACATTAAAAACTACTTTTATATGTAACAAAATAGTGGAAATAAAAAATATTATTTAAGCGCCAGTAAATGAAAATGAGAAATTAAAAATATATATTAAACAATGTCTAAGGACAGAATTATATTCTTGTGTTATTAAAATTGCCCTGAAAATGAATCGCTTTAAATGATAAAATAATACTGAATGTTAAATACTATACCGATGTTATTTTATACTTTAAATACTAGCTCGCGTATAAACCGAAAGGGTAGTAAGACGCGATGCTATAAAAACTAGTTTTTAGCAACTAGGAAATGGCAAAATTACTAAGAGTAGGAGGTAAAATCAGACGTTGGTATTTCTTATTAGAAATAACATTGCGTTTCCTTGTCATTTAATATAAGACTAATCCTACGAAGTAAAGTGCGGGAATTACTAATACATCTCAGCCTTTAGATAAATTCTGGAGGGGTATTTTTTCCTTAGCAGCAGATATTATTACCTATTCAGATTATACGCATTAATACTAATTACGCTAATGATCTAGGAATGAGGAAGGTTGAATTTGGAAGATTTGTACTAGCATTTTCATTAAGGGAGAATAGAAACCACCCTCAGTACACCTGATCGGGATTCAAACCCCAATCTCCCTGTCATTGGCAGTATAGTCTATTTGCCAGAGTGAAACTTTAAAACTTTCGGCGACCAAAGCGGTTAATTTTTGTTAGCACCATGTTTTACTAACCGTTCGGGTTAGCCTATATGCTAAGAACTAATTATGTTAATGGTTTTAGATTAGGAAGGCTATATTTAGAGGAAAAATGTTACCTACTGTTGCGTGGTGGGAGGGTTGCAAAACATTTAGGTAAAAAACTTCAGTACATCCGACTGAGATTCGAACCACAATCTCCCCGTCATCGGCAGTCTAGTCTGCTGTGAGGGTAGGGTCCTAGACCATGCGACCACCAAATTGGCTGTGGGTATGTTAATTGATTATTTTCATCATCCCTACTTTTTGTGGTTTGTTTGTGATTCACTATGTTTGCTGCATTATGCAGATTGGCCCGAGAGGGGGACTTAAGTCCCCCATCGTCAGTCAAAATAAGACACACATTTCAGGAGAGAGAAAGTGTTGATTTTAAAATTAAAATTAAACTTGTTAAACAAATTAAATTTGTCTCTTTGTATACCCATTTTTAAAACATTATTAATATAAGATAAAGTCAGATTTATTTAAATATCTTTCAGTGAGTTCGCCTTTGGCTAATTGGTCGAACAATGTGAACGAATACAAACTAAAGCATATTTCTGTTGAATATTATTAAAAGCAATTTTTACCAAATAATTTAATTTTTTTAGCTCAAAGGATCTCTCAGTCTTAAAATAAAAATAAAAACCACAAAATAATTAAAACATGTTGTAAGCGAAATGTTTCAAAAGAATGAAACATATTTTTTTTAAGGAATGACACATTGTGTAAAATCGTTTATAAGGAGGTCGGGGCAAAAACATGATAGCCCTCACAGATATAGACGGTAGATTGTCACTATTTAAACGTCTGTAAAATCTGTAAATCTAGCTATAAAAAATAAATATGTTTTTCGTTAATAGGCCTATTAGCCATCTGATAGGTCTTGATTGACTATAAAAAACCTTTAGTTCAAAAGGTATATTACCAGAAATAATTGCTAGCACATTATTTGGTGTTTTAAAAGTCACTTAAATGCTTGTGCACGCACCAACTAAATGTAATCTTTTTATCACAAGTGCTGTTTAGTGACTTAATTTATTGGTTGGGAATAAGGAAGATAATTCCGTTAAGTTTCACCGGCATTATTGTGGAGAGAGGTTGGAAAAACTATAGGGAAATATGTGACTAACCTCCTATCAATGCAGCAGGAAAAAAACCTAGGTTCAACCTCTCATTCTCTGTTGAGAGACTTTCTACCTAGACCATGTAACCACCAGTATGGGTGAGCTAGTATATTGGTGCCCATTTGTTGCAGTGGATTGATTTGTTCAATTCCCTACTTTGGTGTTCACACAGTATAGAAGGTCACTCTCTCAATAGACTGTACTGCCGATGATGGTAGAGAGGGTTAGAATCCTAGTCGGGTGTACTGAGGGTGATTTTTCTAAATGGTTTTACACTCTACTTCCACGCAAATGTGGGTACACTTCATATAATTACAAACTTCCTCGTCCCTAACTCATAAAAGTTATTAGTATATATGCGTATAACCTGAACAGGTAGTAAAACGAGGTGCTAAACAAAAATCCTCAATAATAATTAAATTTATTGCTATTGTTTTAACAAATAATCACTTTTCACTCTACAGTAAATTGGCTAGCTGTAAAATAACACCAGAAAAAGTCTGGTGTTTATATTTGACAGATAAAATAAAATTGGAGCGGATTAATTCAAAAACGTCACATTACTTTAGAAACATCCCTTTATTAGTCAAACATTTAACGCTAAGCTATAGAATTATTTTTCACGTCTTCTCTTCATTTAATTTTTAAAACGATACAAAATAAACCTATAATTTTTTTTTTAAATAACTACGTTGAAAACAACGCATTTTAATGAATAAGTGTAGGCTAAAGAAAGAGTATCCGCAGCACAGAGTAGCAATTAATTGGAAAACTTCAGAAATAAGTGGTTTGTTGAAACCCACATCTTCTTCAGTGAACTCATCTTGAATCAGAACTCCGACCTCACTTTCTACGGCCACAAAGTGCAATAAATGTCTTATCGTCTTTAGGCCACTCGGCCACCACAGAGGGTCACGAAATTGGTAAAGAATTTAACAAAAAAATGAATGAATGAGGTAAATAAGAGGAACATAACTGGAAAATACCTGGAGATAGAATGGAGATGTCTTTGGAAGACATAAATATTAATGGTACGGTGCACTGCACAGATTTTCTCCTGCTTTTATCATAAAATAGTAATTTAATAAAAACTTGTAATATTTGTGAAACAAAATAATAGCTCTATACATTGTTGTAGAAACACTTGACCAAATATCACAAATGAAATAATATACACTGTTATTTACTTACTTTATGGCATTAGGAGCTATGAACACTTTAACAGAAAAATTGAGCAAAGAGAAACATATTTGTTCACCAAAGAGCATTAGAATAAAATTCATTTTCAAAGATATGAATTAAAAAGTATATGTATATTTGCTTAAAGCTAAGAAACTATTGGTTTTATAGACATATATTTCTGTTAAAATATTTTTTATTTTTTATAGTATTACAATTTTACAATGATGAGTTATTTCGTATCTCATGTAGTTAAGGATAAATGATTAAAATTGGAAAATTTCCTTTATGTAAACTACCCTCAAAATAATGTTCACGAGAAAATGAAAATTGCCATCGTGTTTATTATGATAAACAATCTCCAGATATAATATTTATTCAAAACCGTTTGAGCAAATTTTGAGAATTTTTTTTTCTCTCTTTTAGCCATTCAGTAAATTAACCTTAATTTTGGGGTTAGATATTTAATTCCAAAAACACATAAGGGGAACCTTATATATCCTCCAAATACCAAGCTTTAACCCAATCGGTGAAATTGTATCGGCTCTAGCCTGAGGTACAGACAGACAGACGGCATTGCGAGAGCCACTTCTTTTTTGTTTCAGGGGGTCATGAAACGTCGACATTTATCAAAATCTCGAGTTCTATTTCTTTGACGACCACAATAATTTTTCTTCGAGGTGTAGAGTAGAATTAAACAGTTAGGATTGAAGCGTGGCCTCTTATTTAGGTGTCAAGATCACCCTTGATGAAGCCAACCCTTTATCGTCCACTCATACTGTCCAACAGATTGTATCAGTCGTGAGTGCGTGTACCCACTTAGGGGATTTATGTTTCATTCCTAGCACAGCTGAAAATGTATACTTTGTGAATTACTCGAGGAATTGGTGATTTTTCCGTTCTAGTATTAGGTAATTTTATAAGTCGTGTGCTTATATAATCAATATGTTCATGAAGGTTAAGTTAAAAACTATGGTTATCGGGAGATTCGAAATTCGTAAAAAGCTCCAAAAAGTAAGATACAATATATGAAGACCTTGACTTGATATTGCAATTTTAAGTGGTTGGTAAATATAAATTATATAAGCTTGTGTAGCTGGGAGATTAACAAAATCATAAAAATTGACAAAATTTTAATAGTCTATTAAGTTATTTGCTATAAAAATGTTTTTTATAACGTAATATACATGGCAAACAAAATATCATTTGTCAGTGTCACAAAATCTTTTAACAACTTTTTAAAAAAAAATTCAATTTTAAATATTTTTATTTTAACTTGAGATTTGAAACAAAATTTTAAGATTTGGATTCGAAATTCAAATTGAATAAATACGACCCATCTCTATTATAAATCCATAATATTGATAAGGATCACTTGTACTAAGATCTAAGTATTAAACTTTAAGTTCATCATAACAGTACTTCACTATTTGAATATAATGAACCAATTATTAATTGCTGAATACAGATAATAATAATGTTTTATTTTCCAAATAAATATATACTTTACATTAAGAAGTATTGGGGAAATTTTTTAAGGGTTCTAACGATTCAAAAGTTGTAGTTAATGCTATTTGTGAGTTAAAAAAAAACACAACTACCTTCACTTATCTGTTATGAAAGCACAAACAAAATTCCTCATACATTTATATTATGTCTCTTGATAAATATAATATTGCCCCAGGGTCAACCTTAGAGGTAGGCAAAGGGTGTGACCATACAGGTCACGTGATTTTTGGGCCCTGTGTTTGCTTTGATTACAGAGGACCAAAATAAGATGAGGTGGGAAATTTTTGCTTACGTGCTCTTATAGTAATTAGGCTCCTTGTATTGTGTATCTATCAAATATTGTCAGTGTGTTAAACTAATAAAAAGATAACAATGTGGTTTAATTTAATAAACAAGTTAAGTGAACTATCTGTTTTAATTACACCGATTGAAATTTGTCTTCTTGTCTTTTGTGGATATGTTCCGTGATAACTTTTGAACGCATTAACCGATTTAATTCAAACTTTGCACATTTGTTCTTTGTGCTTATATACAGATCAAGTTTGTTGGAAAAGAAAATCTAAATAAGGGTTATGGAGAAATCAATAATCAGAGGCAGGTTTTTTTAGTGGCGATAAACGCGATTTGTTTTTATGTATCTTCAAAATATATATTTTCACGTTTCACGATGTTTTTGAAGTGATCCGATGTATTTTGAAATCGCGAGTTTTCTCGAAATTTTACTTTTCTCGCGAAATTTTATTATTCTCGTGCTTAACGTAAAAAAACATTTTTTACAAACTTTAATATTTCAATATATAGTCGAATTTAAAATTTTCAAAACAATATTTTATTGAACAAGTATTCACTCACAACATAACATTTGCTGCCATTTTCTTTTCTATCAAAATACGTAGTCATAGAAGAGTCTCTCAAACTTTATGAATGTGTCTGGATCATGTCTTTTGCGCATGCGTAGGCTTAAAACTGAAACAAGACTAGAAAAGAAACATATTTTCACTTCTAAGTTTGATTTAAAAGATAAATAAACGGACCTTGCTTTCTAGTTTGGCACTAGCGTTGTTATTTTTTTTCAAGAAACAGTAAAAGTCAGTTGAAATACTATGTAGAGGACAAACTGAGGAGTGTTTGAAGTCATTTGGTGCACTAATTTGTGCTAAGCTAAATTCAATGTTAGCCAAAAATTGTGACAAAATTAAGGTAATAAGAGCATTTAAGTATCAAATAGCCAAAGCTATAATATTTGTTTTAGGACAGATTTAGCCGCATCTATATATCATATTCTGAAAAATTGAAAGATGACACGTGGACATGGGTATTAAACATAGGACCTTTGTCTTAGTACGCCAATGCTCTAACCACTGAGCTATCCAGGAATCTTCCCGTGCCCAAGGTCATTCTTCAGAATATGATATCTAGATGTGGCTAAATCCGTACTAAAACAATATAATAGCTTTGGCTATTTAATTCTTAATGATATGTGATCCCTTACAATTATAATAAATGTACAAGTGGCAGCAATAAGCCAACTACCGAGTCGAAGGTGGCTGTGTTATCTGATAGCTGGTGATATTAATAAATCACTAATTTGTAGCTGACGACTTCCGGACGTACATTAGACTGCGGTGACCTGGTGGTCTAGGGGTAAGGTGTCGGACTTCTGTGCTGGCGGCCGGGGTTCAATCCTCAGTCCTGGCACAGATTTATCTGATTACCAAACCCTTCCTTCACCTCTGACAAGACATCTTGTGAATGTGGGGAATGCCAGGCCTCCACCGTGGTTCGGATTCCACGTTAAACTGTAGGTCCTCCATTTCACCTCATTATCACCCTACCATTACACATTAGCGTAAGTGCGTGTAACCCGAACGGGTAGTAAGACGCGGTGCTAATAATAATAATACAGACTGTGCCTTAAATTATGATTGAAGAATGGCCCTGGGTACGGGACGATTCCTGGATAGCTTAGTGGATAGAGCATTAGCGTACCAAGCCAAAGGTCCCGGGTTTGAATTCCATGTCCAGGTGTCATTTTTTCAATTTCCAGAATATTAGTATAGTGTACCTGTTAGATCCTGAGCAGGCCTAGTTCAAGTGATGTGAGGAAACTTGAAAGAATGTTCAAGGACCATCCTGCTTTCCAAGACTTGCAATGTGATTTTCAACTAGGATACAAAGTACTGTGGACATTAATTTACGAACAAATTGACAGGGACTATATGTATGTGGTAAAGGTTTTAATAGGTTTGAAACATAAAGGTGATCATTTTTGTGTTTTATGGAAAAATCGCTACAATCTCTTTGATTACCCATTTCAAATGCAGAAATTGAACGGTATTTTTCAACGTACAATTTGGTAGTGACTGATAGACGTACTGCGATGGATGAAAAAAACCAACAACATTACTAGGTGTTGTATGTTACAGTTTGGTTATATAAAGTAGGGTGATGTGCCGGTAAATATTTGTATTGGACTTTAACACCGAATACCACTATTTTGAAAATTAATGATAATAAAAAAAATTCACCATAAAAGCATGTCTCTGTCAATAATCAATAAAACCACGGCTTCTAACATTAATACAATTTAAGACGTTTCCTTATAACTTATACGGTTGCAGTGGTGGCTCTTAGCTAAAGTTAGTGAGGGTGCTGCCCCAGAAAATTGTTAGCCTTTGTTTTAAAATTGTGTAGAAGAAAAAAAAACCTGTATAAAAATAAAATTTATTCAAGAACTTGATAAAATTTTAACAAAAAACAACAAAATTTTACTTACTTTAACTTAAATTGTTAAAGTTCAAGCTTGAGCTTTTCATTTAAAAATTAAATCAATTCTTCTTGTTTTAATTTGCGCAAAAAGTTCAATAATTTTCTCTTTGATCTCTGCATGACAGTTGAGGACATTTTTCTTCATTGAAAGTACAGCAAGGGCATTTAGTCTTTCTGTTAAATAAAAGAACCGGAAAAAAATGAATCAAATAGAATAGCTGGAAGCAAAATAATAATTTAATTCTACACTCTTCTACATTTTATCATATTCAAGAATATCGGACACGGTTTTTAAGCACAACACATGCCGAGTAAAAAAAAACCACTTCCTTCCACCATCACGCCAGAGCCTACACTGCGAGAGGAACAGTGCTTTCTCTACCTGGCAGTCCCACCTTCCTCCCCACTCCCCTCCTATGTGCGCATGCACATAACAGTCAAACACCATGTCGCTGGCACTGTGAAGCGCACAGTTCCATACACATGTTTTTGTATATTTTTCATAAACTGGGGGATGGCTACTGATGTACCGGTACTGACATTAGGCTTAAGGAATATATAATGTACTACAAAAATAAATAAAGAATTAAAGAAAAATGTACTCATTATATTAAATGTTATCGATAATATCAATTGTAAATAAGGGGCGCTGCAGTTCACAGTGTCTATACACGAGCCACCACTATACGGTTGAGAATTGGTATAAAAGTGTAAACTAATGTAATAACATTGAAACTTCATGGAGTGGAGCCCACAAGCCGAGCGGCCGCCATCATTAGCGATGATAAGTGCCAACATTTGAGGTTAGAGGGTATCATGTGGTCAGCCAAATGATTCCCATGGCCGTTAATCTCAGTTTTCTAAACCGCAGCTGCTACATCTTTATTCAAGTAGCTCTTCATTCGTTCTCACGAGCTTGAGTCTTACCCCGTTCCAGACACACTACTTTATGGATGAATTTCTGAAGTGGTGGAGATCGAACCCGGGACCTCTGGATCTGGTCTGACCACTTGACCACATATACCAGGGGTCTTTATCCCATAGCCCACGGGCCACTTAGCGGGCCCACCGGTTCATGAAATATATAAAATTATTTCAAGAGAAAAGTGACAAATATAGATATATATTTTACATAATTAAATGATAATAAATACGTGTTTTAAGTTATTTTATAAATCAGTTTTGATCAAAACGCGAAGAAAAATATGTTTTTATACAAATGTACCTTGAACAGGCAAATTACAACTCTAGTAGATAAGGAAGTGAGTATTATTTCGAGTGTGTTCGAACATAGTCGGAAATGTTCGTGTTCGCTCATCAGCGCTGAGACACTCGGGACGCCAAGAGAAATAGAATATATTAATTGTGTTCGATCCAAATATTGTCGTCGTAGTGTTGCGGCCAGCAAGCCAACAAGAGACTGAAACTTTAGCCTTTGGACCTTAAAAGGTTGAAGACCCCTGATATATACAGTAATAACATTAAAAAATATTCCTTTTTTTTATTATTATTATTATTTTTGGGGGGTGGGAGGGTTTTAGGCATATATAATGGAGCCTCGCAAACGAAAATTGCTCAAGGCCACACGTCTGCTAAGGGTGGCCTTGTTTGGCACTTTATGACACCTTTACAAGTAAAGTAAATTGACATTAATGTTCAATGTTACATTAGATATTTTCTAGGTGTATGAATAAAATGCAGGACTTTTTTTAAAAAAAAAGGTACATTTTAAACGTTTTGAAAAGGCCAACATTACACTGAAGCATTTATAAGTGTGTTGTTACACCATCATATTTCTTTTATACAAGAAAAATATTTATTTTATGAAATATTTGATAAAACCTTTGATAACATTTATGTTATTACATTACATAATATTTTTTGCAAAGTTTGTACAATATATTGTGTATGTACAAAAATGGACTAGGTAAAAAATATTTACGAATGAACCATGACATTTTTAAAGCTTGGTCAACAAAGCTTTTATATTTTAATTAAAAGCAAAACCCACCACTTTTGTTCTAGCATAAGTGTGAAATTTGTGTCTTCATATGGGATATTTACATTTTTAACCAAGTTGTATATTTAAGTTAAACTTTCATATTTCGTAATTTTCTTTGATAAAACTTTAACGATCTATAAGGTAAGTATTTATGAAATATGTTTGATAGCTTCTTAAAGTTACACTATATTTTATTATTATTATTATTAGCACCACGTCTTACTACCCGTTCGGGTTATACTCACTTACGCTAATGTGTAATGGTAGGGGGATTGTGAGATGAAATGGACCTACAGTTTAACGTGGAATCCGAACCATGGTGGAGGCCTGACTATTCCTCACATTCACAAGATGTCTTGTCAGAGGTGAAGGAAGGGTTTGGTAATCAGATAAATCTTTGCCGGGACCGAGGATCGAACGCCGGCCGCCAGCGTAGAAGTCTGACACCTTACCCCTAGACCGCCAGGTCACCCCTACACTATATTTCTTTTAGGAAAGAGCTTTTATAAAATAAATGTGGGACTGTAATACCACCATACCCACTTCAATGGCCGCATAGTCTAAGGAGATATTCTAGCAATAGACAAGACTGCCGAAGACGGGAGGTCAGATTTCTGTCTCGGTCAAGTTTACTGAGAATGGTTTTCCACTTTACCTTCACGCAAATGCGGGTACACGTAATCTAAATGTAACCATTATAATCCTTAACACATTAACGTAATTAGTAATAGGCCTATAAACCGAATGTGTAGTAAGAGGTGGTTCTAAAAAAATACACCTTAACTAATTGTTACCAAAGTTCAAAATGCAACAAGTGAATCATCCACAGCAGTGGGCTAGCAGAAAATTACATCAGTCTCATTTAGTCTTATTTGCCAGTGACAAATTGGTTAAGGTTTGAATCCCAACCTGATGTTTTGAGGGTATTTCTATTCTAAATGGTTCTCCCCTCTCCTTCCACTTTTCTCATCATGATCCCATTAGCGAAATATGTGGATAGATCGGAGGGGTTATAAAATGTGGTTGAAAAATAAACAGAGCTTCCTTAAGCTCATTTTTTAAAATACCAGACTTAGATCTGTTTGATTCTAAAGGTTTAAAATGTTGCCTAAATATGCAACACAAAAAACAAACATTTTATTCCTTCTTCATGATACAAATCTATATACAGAAAAAAATAATTGAGATATCCTAATTACCAAGTTTAAATTACATGTTTTTGTATCATTTCAAGTTACATTAAAATTAAATGTCCAGTGTGCGGTTTCGTCCCTCTATGTAGGGTAAAAAAAAAATATATTTTTTCAACTGAACCTAAAACGATAAAAAAAAGAACAGTCTGATTGCTGAGAGTGATGTCGGAAAGAATGGTGAATGGCGGCCATACATCACAAGAGTGTTGTCCAGTCTTCCGAGAGATACTTTGTCCGTCTGCCCTAGCCTTACGGCCTTAGAACAAGACACCTCTTTCATCTTCTGTATCCCTGATACTCCACCTTGAAGCAAGATCTGCCATGACCGACAAAATGAAGGCCACACAGCGTGGTTCTGGATATTTCTTTATTCTTTTCCCTCCTTTCACATTTATTCCCCTTCTTTTTCCCGTACAGTTTGAATTTTATAATTTTTCGCTTTAATTTTGTTCGTTCCAACAGACATTTCGAATGAAAATCGAAGGATTTAACGAAACCGTTTTATTCAGCGTCAAAGTACCCTTTTCCACTATTTCTCTGAACTACACTAACGCACCTCTAAATAAGTATCCACTTAAACTTCCTGGTGTTCTTGCATACCGTCCGAAAAGTCTTATGAAATAAATAAAATGTTAAAAGTAAAATATTAATTATATACAAATTCCTATTTTGTAAAACTTATTTAAAGCTCGTGGGGAACCTTCTTTTGATTCCAGAAAGGGCCCAAAATAGTTTAGAATTTTTGTCTTTTAATTTACTCTTTTTAAAAAATATGATAATTAATTAGCTTTCGGTATATATATAGATCTTTAAGATATTGTGCCTCACACAACATCCCTAGTTTTAATCCTTGGCTGGAAATTAATCTCCTTGTGGTGCCGAAGCCAGACCTTCAAAAGCGGTTACACGGTTCAAGACATCAAGCTCGCAATAGGTTGCATTGCCAGAAACGATGAAGTCGATGTCACGTTCTCGGATGGGTGCACTGGTGATAGTTATCCATCATGTGATTTATTATTGTGGTTTTCCCATTATTTTTACAAGATAATGAGGGTGTATTTCCTCTAGAAACTCTTATCATCCCTATCCTATAACTAACGCGGTAATTTATTTAACCCCTGTGTTAAAACAAATGAAGAAGTGCGAGTTATACAGAATCCACTATAAATGTAGTCCTAAGCGTTAATTATCCCATTCGATTTAAATCAACTGTTCAAGTTATAAAGAAGGGATCAATGCAGGTTGAATGATCTAATGTCACTGATGAATCTGCGATCGTTCCCTTATTTCACATGAATGAGGCGTGGGATGTGCGCGAGATCGACCTACATTGACGAGTTGTGCGCAGGAATATGTGAGACTGCACATTATGTTGTGTTCAGATATCGATTTTAACGTACAGTACAGAGCTCGTTTTTAAATGAGATGAGTAAGGGCCGGTCCTTTGACTCCTGGATAAATATTAATCTGGCAGATAAATATTTTTATCTGGTCTATAAGTTAAAAGTGCGTTTTATGACTGCCAGATAAAATGTTTTATCCATCACATTTTTATCAGGAGGTTTAAGTACCTGATAACTTTTATCTGAAAGTTAAAATGGTTGTTGTCATAGTGACGCGTTATTTTTCATAAGATTTAGCCTATCAGAATCTGTTTTAGGTTAAAATCTTGGTTAACGTGTTTATTAGGCACAGGCTTAGGCTTTAACTATATATATATGTTAGAATAATCATACTAGCTGCGCGTCTTACTATCAGTTTGGGTTATACGCTTATAAAGTTGGAACATTTAATTCACACTTTTATAAAAACTGACAAGCTATTTGTAGAGTTAGTTATAAAAGAACAAATTATTCAAATGTGAGTACAAAAAATGAAACTTTGTAAACGTTGTAGGGATCTATTGACCACAATTTGGCCGACTGACAGAAATTAATACTAGCGAGACAACCTAGCTTCTGTGCCCACGTGACGTCATTTGTTTACTCTCACTCGTTTAGCCGCCATTATTTGACAAATGTTGAGAGTTGTAGCTACTAGCCAGGTTGTACGCATGCGCGCTCCAGTAAAACAGTACCAACCTGGCGTTTTATGCATAAAAATATATTTAAACTACAAATAACTATCCAGCAGATAAATTCAGTTCATAATACGCGTAAAGTATTAAAGTGGCTGATAACCTTTATCTGGTAGCTAACTTTAACCTCCCGATAACAATATTTATTCGGTAGTCATAAGACCGGCCCGAAGAGGAATTGCACGAGTATTTAATAAGAGAATGTAGGGGGAAAGCGAAAGACGGTAGAAATATATGAAGTAATAGGGGTGATACCACGGGGAAAAACACATTGACTGAAATCTCTCACTATTAGAACGATCGTATTTTTGGGGAATGGATTTATTTACTATTGGGGTACTTAACACGTATTTTACAACATCATAAAACTACTTACAAACTAATTTTATTTCAGTATAATCCTTCTAGTACTACACATTCAGCCCTTACTCTTAAATATTTACTAATTTGATAGCAGGACAGACTCATACACAAAGAGTATAAGGCATTCACGAGCTAAGTTTACCTGAATGACAGCTCGAAATGTTACTATAAGTAATCCCTAATATATCACTACGCCAACAGCTGAAATCTATCACTTTGGATGACTGTAATGAAAACAGATGGTAATATATTAATGGGATAGTTAACCACAGTAATTTAGGTCAATATTATTTATATATTTATTTGAGGTCGGACACAAAGTTTATCTATAGTTTTATTCCCCTTAAAAAAATATTAACATCACTTTCACAAAAACTTCTAACGAACATAGCCTCAAAATGGCGACTGACAAGTTTTAAACCATATGATTGAACCTAACGGTAAACAAGTTTTTTTTACAAAGATGCAGACACACAGTTGATGAAAATACTTTATTCAGTTAAATATTTCAAAATGCGATAAAATAATCATAAAATCATGTATTGTATGTAAAAAAATTACAAATTTCTCTTTTCCAAGTAAATACGATGCCTATATTAAAAGGCATTGATGTATGCACTATAATACACAAAATCAGTAACGTTCCAAAACGAAAAATAATTACTTTTAATTATGTTTAAAATATTGTTTCGAGTTGGACAAAAAGAAATTATTTAAAAAAATTAAATAGTATGAGAAAACTTAAGTTTATGTTATTTTAAATGTAATATATAACAGGTAATTAAAGATCTTTATATTTATAACAAAACTGTGATCTTTTTACAAGTGTTGGCAACCCAAAACCTAAACATATGATTTTCGAACTGTCATCCAGGTAAAAACCTATCGTGAATGGAATATAATTATTAATATCCTCATCGGTGCCGGCGAAATTAAACATGGTTCTTCTAGACTTAGGGTCTATATCTCGAATTACTTTTTCACTGCTTTAGTGTGGAATAGTTCGGTTAAATACGGAAAATTTATTGCAATCCAATTTTCATAGGAAGCTAGAAAAGTTATTATATCTACTTTAATTTATTCATCCGTCAATTTATATGATCTGCGGTAATTTTTATAGATAGTAATAGTATTTATAAAATAACGGTAATGATATAGTAAAATGCTATCACATTTAGCAGAAAATAAAGTTTGTATTTTCTAAGTGAGCATTTCTAGGAAATCTATAACAAACGTTCAATATTGAAGCATCATACCCCTCCCATTATTTACCTATAGTCTTCTCCTCTCATGCGAGTATCTAAAGTCTAAAGAACTACGCTAAATAAATAACCATGACAGCGTCTTTAAGAGGTCTCCTCCATGCATGTAGACACCAAGCTTCCTCTGAGTGGTATGTGGGTGGTCTAATAGAAAGGGGATAAACGGGGATTCCCGATACACTATTTTGAACAATGGCGCCCACAGGTCTAGCTAATGGTGTTCAAGCGAGTTTTGAATGGTTTTTAAAATTCAATTTTTTGTTGTTGGAAAATATTTTTGTGTGTCCGTAAGCTCTTGACTAACCAATTTTGGTATCAAAATAAACCATATTATTATAAGAGAAACCTTAACATGATTGTTAAAATTTATTTGAATGTCACAATGAATAATAATGATAATAAAAACGTCAACAAAACGATATGGTAGAATTTTGTACAGTAGGATTTAGGTATTAAGAAACTATTTAGAAAATACACTTTTTTTTGTGGTTAGCAATGAGATAACAATACCCTATTCGGTGGCCACGTGGTCTAACGTGCTACTTTTGCAGTAGGCTAGACTGCCAATGAGGAGGAGATCGAGATTAGAATTTCGGCCGGGTGTACTGGGGGTGTTTTTTTCCAAAATTGTTTTACACTCTCCCTCCACACAAATGTGGGTACACTTCGTTTAATATAAACTTTCTAATTCCTAAAAATATTAGCGTGATTGCTATATAAGTGTATAGCCCGAACGGGTATTAATACGCCGTACTAGAAAGAAAAGATAACGTTTAATTACATTGTTAGTGCTATTTTATCGGTATTGACACTATCTATCAAAATTGGCAAATCTAGCACACATTACTTGATGTATGAATACACGAAAGGAAATCTAGTAACTTTTATAGTTGTCAGATAAGGTTCGTCTTATGAAAGTTAAGACGGTAGAGGTAGGGGCTCGGATACCGACCGTACTGAGAATGTTTTTCCACTCTGCTTCCATGCAAATGCCTGTATGCAACCTCTAAAAAAATCCTCCTTCTTAAGCCTTATTCACTTAGTTTAACTATACAGCAGATAGCGTGGACAGGTATTAAGACGTGGTGCGCACATAAAAACACCCATATACATATACACCCACCCACACCCACACATAAAGCTCAAAGATTTAAGCCAAATCGGATGTCAAGTTTATTAGTTTATGAAAAATCTGTATAGGTAGGCACACTTATAAACAACCCGAAACAGGAGATTTGTTTATTTAAGGCCGGCTTACGATTAAAATACTTTTTTCCAACTAGTTTCTGCTTTTAACACTAAAATTAGATTAAAAGGATAGAAATAAAATTAAGTATAAAACGAGTTCAGTTATATACACAGGGTTATGAAATGTAAGTTATATCAAATTAAACAGGTTCTTATAACTTGACCATTATTTTTTTTTACTTTTTTACTTTCTCTTGGCACGCTGGAGGGAAAGAAATGTGATCTTTAAGAAATTCGGATTAGAAATTTTGATAAATATCGGCATTTCATGAGCCCCTGAAAAGTGGTTTCTGTGACGTCACTTGTCCCTCAAACTAGAGCTGAAACTATTTTACAGATTGGATTATAACTTGGTATCTGGGGTGTTCATAAGGCTCCCCCGAAGAGTTTTTGAAATTATATGTCTAACCCTAAATTTAAGCGTAGTTAACCGATAAAAATCGATTTTCTCGAAATTCATTATAACGATTTTAATTAAATTCTATATCTAGACATTGTTTATGATTATAAACAAGATGGAAACTCTCTTTGTCTCACGAAAGTGATTTTGAGGGTTCTTTACATGGGGGAAATTTTCCAATTTTCATTAGCTCTCCGCAACTATTTGAGGTACGAAGTAACGCTTTTCATTGTAAAGTTGTAGAACTACTTAAAGATAAAAATCTTTTATTTGAAATATCTATTTTTATAAAACTAATAATTTCTAAGCTTTAAGCAAATATATATATATATATATATATATTAATTCAGGACTTTGAAAATATTCATGTATTAGCTTAGTATCAGAATGGAAAACATTGGAAGGAAAAGCACCTCCAACGCACCCGACCAGTGCTCAAACTCCAACCTCCCCGTCATCAACCAACTAGACCAGATGAAGTAGGGTTCTTAGCACATGATTTCACTTGATCGAATCTTTTATTTAGAAAAACATATTTTTGGTATTTTAACGTGCACTTTCTGAACCGACTGATTATATCAACACACGACTTACAAACTAAATTACATCTAGAACAAACACAACATCAAACCTCATGTGGGTTATTCATCACTGTGAAAGGGGAAATCCACATTTCACCAATGATAATTTTTATGGATATGGTAGGAATCAAACCAGGGACACCCATCTCCTTAAACAGACACGCTACCGACTAAGCTAAGGTGTTGGACCAGATATTTTATTTTACTAAGAAGTAAACAAAACTGAGATGGACAGCTTGAAAAAGCAAAATTTGATTAATCATTTAAAACCATCCGCCTCGGTGGCTTAGTTGGCTAACGCGCTATTCGAGTTGAGGTCAACTGCTGAGGACCTGGAGATCGAGGTTAGAATCTCGGCCGGGTGAACTGGTTTTTTCCTCAACGGTTTTCCACTCTCCCTCCACGCAAATGCAGGTTCACTTCCTCTAAGTCAACCTTCCTAATTCCTAATCCAATAGCGAAATTAGTACTTAAAGCGTATAACCCGAACGAGTAGTAAGACGAGGTGCTGCATAATAAAATAAATAATAAATGTTTTAAAACCACAGGAGGTCAACACGACAAAGCTTCATAGGAAGAGAAAAGTTCACTAGAAACTTGTGAACGGTGAATACAAATTTTCCGGTTTTGTCAATATGTGATTTCCTAGTGGATTATTTTGCTAGTATTTCTATAGTTGAATTACCATAGGATGATAATTTATGGAAATCTTTAATAAATACATAGATATACAAGGTTAAAACGGAATAATATTTTAAAGAAATGCATTAGTATTTGTTTGGAGTAAGAATAGGGAAAATAGCATCTTTCACGCATTTAAAAAAATCAAAACAATCTTGATCAAACCTTTTATCAGTTCTGTTTGTTTAAGGCACAAAACGTGGAATTTTTAAACTCACATGTTATATACCTACACGATTTACAAGCTTATTTAACCTAGTAAATTATGCCTAATACTTCACAATTATCCATAAGGCAAATATTGGTAGTAAATTCTATACAAAAAACGAACTTGTGCACAAAATTATCACTATTCTTGTTTAGCATCCGTAATAAAACCAGGTTAATCAGTTATTACACTAAAAGAATGAGGTCCGGTTGCTGTTTTGTGTTTTAGATGAGTTTGAATGAGAAAATAAAGCTTTTATATGAATACAATATTATTATAAAAATAGCTCTTCAGAGATGAAAATAAATTACGACTTGATTAAATTTTACTCACAGGAACGCTTCTAATAGCTTAATAGCTTACAAAATAAACCTTCGCTCAAATATGTAAAATATTTTAAGCTAGCAAGCATTTTATTTTGCGTAACGAGTTATGTGCCTGGCTTCTTTAATTTAGTTTCTTTGTAACAGGCGCGTAACTACGAAGGGGCTGAGCGGGATTTAGCCTCCTCCCCCCCCCCCTCCGCTCCCATTCAACCACAGCATACACTAGATAAAATTTCGTTCAACAGTTTGAAATAAAAAAATATTATGTTTTCAGTCAGTATCGTAGTTTATTGCATGTGAGTAAATGGTAAATCCATTACACTGTCACAAAGTTACAAAATATAAAAAATTTAGCCTACAAAAGTATTCGACATATTTAAATTAAATTCAATAAATATTGTTTAAATACGTGTAGCAAGTTGGTCTGATAGTCGCACACCCGAACACCCACCAGCTACTCGTATATGACTCTCCTTACATGAGCGTACGTACAGTACAGTACAATATTTGGTGCTGACTGACAGCTCACAGCTGATTTCCGACAGTCAACATTTATGTATATACCTAGATTTTGACTGCCAAAAGTTACAGGCACTAAACAAATGTTTTTGCAGATCATATGGTTTGGCGTAGGGATATATAATTTGATCTGGTAACCTTTCAAAGCCGTCAGCTGTCAGTCAGCACCAAAGAAGCCATGGGGCTACTTTAAGCACCTGCACTAAAATACCGACAACACAAGCGCGGCACAGTTAGCGTCAAGTTCAGTGAGCAAAATAAAGATAAGTGTAGCAGGTGATATTCGTTTTTTTTTGTTGTAAAAAAATAAAATAAAAGCGATGGAAGTATTAGCAGACCAAGACATTTCTGCTTAGTGCAAACACGACTAGGAGTGAGGTAAGTTTCTGAATTTCTACTATCATGTTTCGTTACCTTAAAATATATCGCCCCTTTCTACAATGCATTGTTGCATATTCCATCAAACATACCCACACCTCCCAATGACATCGGTCATTGTGTTGGTAGGGTATTAGAACCAAGAGATACATTTCACCTTTTGAAGGCAACGTGGCAACCTGAATCAGGGTTAGTTTTCCCAACTACTCAACTAGACAAACAGCAGAGGAAATTTCAACAGGATTGGCTACAGCAATTTCATTGGCTTAAATACAGTGACGTGAAGAAAGGAGGGGTCTGCAAATTTGGTGTTTTGTTTGCTCCTTCAGCCGGTGTTTGAATAAGCGCTCAGGTAAGCTCAACTCTTGAGTCTGTATCCGTACCCGTAACTAATCACAATGTATTTAAGGCCTAAGCGCGTCGCCTAGTGGTGTCTTGAAGTATGTTACAGAGGGTTTAAAATCCACGTTTTACGATTAAACTACACCACGTAGCATTCTGCAGTGATATACATTTTATTTTGCAAAAGGTGATAATAATAATTAACAAGTACATACATACTTTAGTAAAACATTCTAACTAAACATTTTAAAACTTTGTACAAACATTGTAAGATATGACTGTATTTTCATCATAATTATTATTTTACAAAGATATTGAATTATTTCTTTTATGTATCCAGCCAATCAAATCTCTGGTGAAAGAGCCGTTGCAGAAGTTTAAAAAATGCTCTTGAATATTTGCGAGCTCATGCATCTACGCAGCACCCCATTATTGCGGCTGAAAAAGTCGTCGAGTTCTTGGAAAAATATGAATCAAAAGACACTAGAGCAGTTCATCTTTTGATTGATAAGAACACTGCAGCAACAGTTTAGACAAACAGAAAGAGGTTGATTCCAATAATATAAACAATATTCTCATATGCCCGGAATAATTTACTACTAAGAGGTCATCGTGACGATGGTCCATTAAATGTTAGTAGCTAAGTCGAGCCACTTCTATCAGGTACACAGGACATCTTTCGAGGTCCTGTAATGTATAGAGTATATTCAGGATGTAAAGACCTACAAAATCACTTCAAGAGAGCGAACCACGATTTTTGTACCATGATAAGCCCTATTATACAAAACAAATTGATTTTATGTATTGAGGAAGTTATTCGCACGGCCATAGGCAAAGACATGTAATCATGTGAAATATTTTTCATTTTTATGTGATGAAACCACAGACGTCAGCACAGCAGAGCAGATTACATTGTGAATCAGATATGTGAATTTGATGACCTCAGTTCTTAAAAGAGAATTTTAGGGTTTCGTGTCAATGATCTCAACAAAAGGTATAGAAATTAAGGGAGCAATTGAACAAGAATTGAAGAACCTGGGTTCAAACTACAATAATGTTCGTGGGCAAGGATACGGTAGAGGTTCGAGTATGTCAGGGAAGTTTAATGGTGCGCAAGCTCTCATCTTAAAGGTGTATCCACTGGTACTCTACACACATTGTTTCAATCATGCACTGAACCTATGCATTTCTAAATCCTGCACTGTGCCATACATAAAGAACATGATGGGAATACTGGGCTCAATTTATACTTTTATGTCAGCATTGCTCAAGAGAGTAGTTGTACTGGACACTATCATTTTTGAAGCGGACACCCTCTATTCACATAAAAAAAAGACCAAACTGAAATCATTGTGTGCTACAAGATGTGTTGATTATCAAGATACTGTTATTATATTTCAAGAACTCTTTCTTTTTATTGTGGTTGCTCTTGTAGGACTAGAGCATGACCATGATTCTGATACTGCAAGCAAAGATATGTGTTTCAGCTCTGCGATCAGACGAGGTGATTTCCTGGTTGCTTTAGAACTCGTTGTTCATTGCTTCTCCTGCTATTAAGTACGAACATACATAGCTAAACCAGGATCTTTCAGCTGCTGCGTCAAATGTTGAAACATTGTTTAATACTTTCATGAACATAAGAAAGAAGCAATGATGAAAACATTTTAAACTGCTTTTTGTAAACAGTTGCCATCGAGCAACTTCAGTATTAAATGAAATAACCACACCAAGAATATGCAGCCGACAAATCAACCGAATGAATGTCACATCAAATAACCCTGAGGATTGGTTTAGGATAGCAGCATTTGTTGACCATATTGTCAAAAAACTAAAATGTAATTTAAGCTCAACATTTTTCTGAAATTTTTCCACTTGAAGCAATTATTCCCTCTAAGTTTGGTAAACACGAAGAAGGGGAAATTTAAAATGAAGCACATATTTTCGACAGTGATCTGATGGAAAACTTTTTGATAGAACTAAGAGCTGAACTCACTATTTGGCGGAAGAAGTGGGATGGGGTTACAGATATTCCAATTACTGCTGTTGAGTCCATTAGTTACTGCGACGAATTCGTCCCTAATACAACAATTTTTTTTTACAGATTTTAGCAACTTTTCCAGTATCCATTGCTACGGTAGAGAGGAGTTTCTCTGCATTACGAAGACACAAAACCTACCTCCACTCGGCAACGAACGAGCAACCTCTCAATGGCTCAGCACTTGCTAATATTTATAAAGAAATAAAAGTTGATGTCAGTGAGGGTTCAAATTTATTTTTGAGACTAAAGCTTCGACTAATGGAGCTACAGGACTGGTCCAATTAGTGAATATTTCTTTGTGTTATAAACTTAGTCTTGATGTAATGCGATTAATGATGGTTGTTCTTCTTTAGATTACTATAAATGTAATTTTGCAGAAATATTAATCTTATTTAACATAACGTCAAAAACCGCAAAACTATATAATTTTTATTAAAATATGAACTAATAATTTTTATTATGGTATTTACAGGTTCTCATAAATTTTATAGTTTACAAATAATTTAATTTGTAACAAAAAATTATAACAGAAACAAATTAAAAGTGTTTAGAACCCCAACCCCCTTAATTTGAAGATTTTACTACTTTATATTTTATTTATGCTTATTTTATTATTTTGATAAATTAGGTATTCATTTATTCTTATCTAATGTTTACAGCACCCCCTCCCAAGCTACAATCTGCTCACAAAATAAGCGTAAATAATGTTATTTTGAACGTCCAGATTTAAAATTTTCCCGTTTTTTTTTAAATCCTGGATACGTGCCTAATTGTATCTGTTATTTTCTTTTCAAACTACAAATTATTTTTACTAACAAATCAATTTATATTATATAGGCCCACGTGCATATTTCCACAAACACACTCATTGTTTTACTTATAAGTTGTCAACATTTTTCGAAACAATTATTTTTTGTTCATTTATCTTGTATTAATGACAATATCAATTAGTATATTAAATAAATATCAGCTCTGGTGGAAAAGAAATATTTTATTTATCTACAAGCCTCATTTTAATAAAATACAAATTTATCCTTGAATATTACAAAGGTCAATCACTTGTTCGCCAATAGTATGTTCGTATAACATATCTAAGTTGAACAACTTAATACAGTATTGATGAGATATTCTAGGGATGTATAGACTACTTTTAGAAGACATGTAACATAATTTGAAATTTGAATAATTTGAATACACTCTAAATCTCTCAGAAAATAATATAACATTAATGATGCCTTTGCTACTATTAGTAAAGATAATACATGATTACTTGTTTATTGTTCATGCTTAGCCATTGCTTTACATATTGCGAGAACAACGTTTATCTTGGGGTATAATATCATTATAACTAACTCCACATGCAGATATTGACTGCAAAGCAGCGCATGCGTACCACTCTATCCTAACTGGTCTTGAGGCTGTGACGTTATTAATTAAAAAGATTTTGTAGGTTTTATTACAGGTTTGTTATGTTGTCTATAGATTCAATATGAAGTCTGAAGACCAGAGATTTTTTTTTTATTATTTAGCACCACGTCTTACTACCCGTTTAGGTTATACGCTTTAAGTACTAATTACGATAATGGATTAGGCACTGGGAAGGTTGAATTAGAGGAAGTGAACCTGCATTTGAGTGGAGGGAGAGTGGAAAACCATTTAGGAAAAACCACCCACAGTTCACCTGACCATGGTCGAACCTCGATCTCCCCGTCCTCAGCAGTCGAGCCCAACACGACACGTTAGCCAACTACGCCACCGAGGCAGATAGGACCAGATATTGCCGATGGCAGGGAGATCCGAGTTCGAATCCTACTCATGTGTAGTGTACTTGGGGTGGTTTTTCCTAAATGGTTTTCCACTCTTCCTCCACACAAATGTGAATACACTTCCTCTAAATTCAACCTTCCTTATCCTAAAATAATTAGTCTTATTAGTACATATGCGTAAAGCTTGAACAGATAGTAAGACGTGGTGCTAAGAAATTAAAAAAAAAGAAAGAATTGTGGCAGAGATAAATAAAATGATATAAAATGACTAGAATTATGTTTTAAACACACGGAATGTTAATTAAGAGCATATCTTTAGGACAAGGATATAAAAACATTTAAAACCACAGTCTGAATAACCGCCATCATTGTACTTAGCCAATATTTGACACTGGATTAAAATCCGTTATTCAAAGTTAGAGTTAGGAGGGATAGCCACTAAACCATACCCTTCGGGTTTCCTTCAATTCAGATAAAGTCACAATCTTAGGTACCACTCAATTTTGAATAGTAGTATACAAAGATACACAGAAAAAAACCCACACAAATAGTAGAGCTAGAACTCGATATTTTAATCTAACGTTTTTAAGGGGTAAGATGGGCGTGTAATTGGGGGGAATCCGTACAACCTCAAACTGTCCGTTTGAATCTTATTTTCACAACCATACTGGCTATTATTTTTAAGTGATCCATCTTGAGACAGGTCTATTCCTTTTGTCAATGAAGTTAAACCGCCGATGCACCATGTCCTCTCCCTCTTCGTTCAGCTCCCATAATTTTCTTCTTTACTCCAAGTCATCCAATATTTGAATCCTCCTTCTACCTAAGCTCTCCTTTCCCTCAACCTTACCTTATATGACGTCATGCATAAGTTCCTCATAAGGATGTTTCCGATCCAGTTTGCTTTGACCCGAATAATAACATTCAAAATGGTTTTCTTCTCACCTGTAGCCACTGTTTAAATTTATGACAGGCATGATTATCATGTTGTCAGACTGTTTTTTTTAAAAGTAAAATATGTATGCAGCCCTTGAGCATACGAGTTTTTGAAAAAAATATATATTACTCTCTTATAACAGAGAGTAGCTTTATCCTAACACAATTTTGTCATTTATATGATCCTCATACTAAATTATAGAGGACATTTCTTTATTTGCAGGCGTCACGTTTTGTATAAGACTTTTCCATTATGTTACTTATCCCGTTCTAAACAAGAAAATTACCTCCACAGTAGAAACAAAACAAAACAAAACAATTTATATTTATTTAAATTCTCTGTCAGTTCCTTTACAAAAATAATCCTCTTTGTCTGAGACTTTAACTTTAGGATCTGTTAAATGATCCACCATTCTCGATTTTCATCTATTTTCCATCACCACTGCCCCGGGCTATTTGGCCATGCACACCCATCTAGGCACCTTACAAAGGATCGCAATATCAATACAACTTCAAATAGGAGCCTAAATAATTTAACTTCGGGGCACTCACCGCCCCCAACAAAATAGCGTAGCAACGGTAGGGTTTACACCAAACGCAGACTGAGTTTTTTTAATAAAGCGTTTGATTATAATGTTGAGAGTCAACCATTAATATCAATTCTCATAATACTTGCTCAGCAATGTAGATGATTATACTTTTATTCTATAACCACGCGTACAGGTGGGCACGTGGGCAAAGTGGTCACTCTCATTTGGTATGTTTCGCCAGGGATGGGGATAAGGAGATTAGGGCTTTAATCTAATCTGAATGTACTGTTGCAGTTTCTACCCAAATTGTTGTATGCTCTTTATCCATGCATATGCGGTTACATTTCTTTTAAAAATTAAGCTGTTTAAGAATAGCTACTTCATTGTATAAATTATTCGAATAACCTGGAGAGGCATTAAAAAGCAAACATGAAATATATATATATATACACATATATATATATATATACATACACATATATATATATATGTGTGTGTGTGTGTGTGTGTGTGTGTGTGTGTGTGTGTGTGTGTAGTTATCAGGAGGGTAGCTTAGAGGAAATATTCCCACATTATCGTGGAGAGAGTATGGGAAAAATGCAGTGATAAATCATATTAGGAAAATTATCTCTAATACACCCGGTTGTGATTTGAACCTTCACCTTCCCGCAAGTATCCTGAAGTACAGGGTAGTATACATTCTCAAAGTATAATTCTGATGGAAATTAATTTATTTTTGCTCAAAGAGACAAAGCAAATAATAAAATTAATTATCAATTGAATACATATATATATCCAATTCATAATTTATTATTATTATTATTTGCTTTGGGGATTATTACAATGTCGCTTTGAGCAAAAATAAATTAATTTCCTTCAGAATTATACTTTGAGAATGTATACTACCCTGTACTTCAGGATACTTGCAGGAAGGTCAAGGTTCAAATCACAACCGGGTGCATTAGAGATAATTTTCCTAATATGATTTATCACAGTATTTTTCCCATCCTCTCTCCACGATAATGTGGGAATATTTCCTCTAAACTTCCCTCCTAATAACTACACATGAAACTAAGCCGTTGGTAAATTTAGTGTTTTCTTTTGTTTCTCTGCATCTTACCGTCATTTCAAGATGTACGCATTTAATTACACTAATTTAATAATAATGAGACATGAGTTATTTAAAGGAAATGAATATGTGTAGAATTATAGAGAGAAATAATTTAGTAAATAAACACTTTCAATATTTGTTTTGATGTTCGTTTATTTTTAAGGGTATTGTGGTATCGATAGTTGGGGGATTTTAGGGACGAAAACTACGGTTTATCATAAAATAAGGAAATTTAAACTTTCTGAAATACACATAACCTATATTTTTCTATTAGCTTAGGAAATTTTGGGCCGCTTATTTAATCCAAATTACACTCAATTTTTTACGTTACTTCCACCATCTTGAAATTTTCAAATCTAGGATTTTTCTCATAAAAATGCCATACTAAATAGTGTCCATAGCAGATCTCAACTTTCTGAAATCTAAAATACCTGGAAAAGAGAGAAAGAGCCCTGAATGCACTCACAGACACCGCAGGGGTTTATATAATTATATAGGTTATGTTTCGAGGAAGGTAGCTGCACCAATAAAAGCCATAAAATATACTCGGCTATTAACTCAACAAAAGCTTAGTAATAAAAATATTTAATTAACTTCACAACAACAACAACAAAAACACCTTATTTTAAAGGTTTTTGTTTTCAGTAGAAATGGGCTGTATCAATATTGCATGAAAAAAATAATTTAATAAAGAATGTAATAATATGCTTTCCTATCTAAAGAATATTTCCTAGTATTTATTTCAACGACTTAATTAAACTAATATTTTAGTATATTTTATCTTAAAAGAAACTACAGTATGTTTTTTTTTAACGCTTCAAGCGATGTGACGTTTCGCACTGACTTGTAGTTTGTGTCGCCTTCAATATTGCTTATTACAAAAACTAATTAAAAACTATTTATTTTGGATTATTTCTTTGATCGAGGATATCTATTTACTAAAACTTGATTGGTGATCGTCAATAAAATTAATTAAGGTTATAATAAAAACAATAAGAACGAGCACATTTTCAAAATAAACACCACAGAATAAGAACATAATATCCATTTTGTAAACGGTTGCTTATTATCTTTATATAAAAAGTTTAAACAAGAATATTATTTAACCGACTCCGTTTGCTTTATGGTCTAACGCGCTACTATCGCAGTTGACTAGATTGCCTATGATGGGGAGATCAAGGTTCGAATCTAGGTCGGGGGTATACTTCCTCTAAAAACATAATCTTCATAATCCCTAAAAACATTAGTGTAATTAGTACATAAGCGTATAATCCGAACGGTTAGTAATACGTAGTGCTAATATATATATATATATTATTTAATAGGTGGAGTGGAAAATCTAGCTAGAACGCATTTATATTTTACTAGCTGCTCCGTTGACACATCATGCGATAGTTTAGGTAATGAAAACTGTCAACTGTATCCTTTAGATTTAAAAACGTATATTATTAGAAAATTAATCAAGGTTAAATAAATATTCATAATCTAATTATAACTAAGCCTCTTTAAACATTATTTTTCTTTAGCACAGCCAAAGGAAACGCTTCACGTTTTAAATATAAATTAAAATTGTCCCCCTGAATATTTTTGAAAATTTATTTTGGGGGGTCGGAAGACACACATCCTCATGTATGAGCTTTCACTTTTCAAAATTTGGTTGGGTAAAATTCCAGCAAACATTGTCGAAAGGAATCGCTTTACGTTTTAAATATTCTATATATAAAATACCAAGCCCAAAAATAATTAAAAACAACTTATACAAAGGTAGAAATTTTTAATCTAAATATGATTATGCACAACGTTGAAAGCATCAACCATATTAAAAAAAATAATAATGTCCTGTGTTATAATTAAAAAAGACAGGTTTTTTTTTCTGATTGGATGCAGTGAATATTGTAGGCCTACACAATATTTAAAAAAAATCTCCTTCAAAGCAAAGACCACACATCTTCAACGTGTTTCCTTAATCAGTGCCTTTACTAGAAACACAGCGTATGAATAAATAAACTGAGACCTGATTCAGTGGCCGCATCTCTCATGAAATACACCAGACTACCTATGAAGGAGATATCGTAGTTCGATTACGGTCGGGTCTACTAAGGGCGGTTTTTCCTAAATGTTTTCTCACTCTCTCCACGCAAATACAGGTAAACTTAATCTTAATTCAACCTTACTCATCTCTAACCAATTTGAGAAATTAGTACATAGCCGTATAGTCCGATCTGGTAGTAAGAAGTGGTGATTAAGAAACTGAATTCACTCCTGACACATTTAAGTTTCTAGGGGGCGTTCAAGTATTACGTAAGTACCTTGTGGGGAAGGGGGAGGGGTTCAGGACAATGCTTCCGTAAGACAAAGAAAGACGGAAAAAATTGAGGGAGGGTGCATCGCAAGCCGCTTGGACTTCGGGCAGCGATGAAGATGCTGAGTGGCTAGACAATTAAAAAAAAGTGGAGAAACCTATAGAAGTAAGCCAAAGCTTGAGTACCTTGAGGCCCCCCCCCCTGCTCCCCACCCCCGAATAGAAACATAATAATTGTAATTGTTGAGACGTGGATTCAAGGACCTTGGTCATCGGATTAAATTGAGCTTAAGGTGTTTTTTTATAAATATGATATTCATGTATTCACTAACAATACTCTTTTTATAACTTCAATTAAAAGTAAATTAAAATTATAAACTTTTATAATGTTATAACTTGTTTTAATTTTTCCTGTTCAATAAATTTAAATTAATTGTATACGAGTGTTAGTTGTAAATTATTTCGCAATATTAATTTACACGTATATGTTAATAATTATCAGCAATTTATAAATGGCATGATTTAAAAAAAAATACTATCGCATCTTACTACCTGTTCAGGCTGTAGGAAAAATTGCAAGAAAAAAAGAATGGTTATTCCTCTAAATAAATTTAATAAAGTTTACAAATCTTACGTAAGCAAGGGAGGGGGGTCAGGCATTTGCTTAGTTTTGCTTACAAGAGTGGGGGAAGGGTTAAAAATGGTCAAAAATGTGCTTACGTAATACTTGAACGCCACCTTAGTGTAATTATTTATACATGTACCACATATCACTATCCGTTTGGGATACCCGCGGACCTACAGAAATGGGGTTAAATTAGTAAGGTATATCTTAGAGGAATTGTATCAGTATTTGTGGGAAAGGAGAGTAGGAAAACAACTTTAATGCACTTGTCGGGTTATTCACACTACGACCTGTCGGTGACTGGCAAAACTAGCCAGACGTGTGCCTACTACTCCCAAAGAAAATAATATTTAAAAAAATGACTTTGTAATGTTCAAAGAAAACTATTTATAGAGCATTCATAATTGGAAGGTATAGATGGCAGAACTTTATTGCAAACATTTACTGAAAGTCACCATATCTGGAACTAATTTATTATTTATTTACTCTAAATATATTATCAATGAAAAGTATTACTAAAATAGTATATTAATACTTCCCTAAGTATTAATGTATAATTGGCATTATCAGAACTTATTGTAAGAACAAAATATATTATTAAAACTATGTTGTTTTTGTTTGTTTTTGTTTTACGGTTGTCGCAACAAATGTTGCACCCCCTCTGAGTCCTTTTAAATTACGACCATTAAATAATATAAAAGGGAGTGGGTGAAATCTAAGGAACAAGTGACAAGGGAAATTATTAGCAATATTTAAAAGCAACAATATGAACGGTTTATTCAAAACAATAACAATAGTGCAGAAAACTATACATGGTCTCATTATATCAAAATGAGTTATGTTGGAGATCACTTTAAGACAACTACTTTATATCTTTAAAGTTGTGCAGGTATTTACAATAAAGATATAAACTTTTAATTTATTCACTATTCTGATGGTTCAGTGTTTAGGAGAAAGAACAACATTATGGGTTGAATTTAATACAATAGATTAATAATTATATCATCCATCAGTATGATACACAACTTCTATATAAGGGCCTAATCGGCACCTTGAAACTGTTACTAAAGTGTATTTATATACAAAGAATAAAGGCTTAAAAATACGTTAAATTTTCCAATAAATCTTATATAAGATAATTTATATAACGCGAGAGTTTGGCTAAGAGACTTTAGTCAAACTCCCCCGGGACTATCTGATCCTGACTCAGAATTTGGAAACGAAACACCATTTACTTTAATAGGCAATAATGTAAATGTCCTATTTAAAACAAACTTTGGAAAAAGATGATTAAATATGCAAAAGGTAATTAAATTCATAATTAATACAAAAATAATAATGAAGGTTACTTTACTTTACGATATTTCAATATGCAAATAAAATTAAGAAATGTCACCTCGATGTTTAAAAGATATAAATACTATTATCCACAATTCCAAACACATTAAATTTAACTCGTTCAAAATTAAAACAATTAATAACTGTGGCTATCTAAATGATTGAATTCTCCAAAAGACTCCAGCACCCAAGTGGCGACATGTAAAATATAGAATTTCATTTTATATAGAATGATCAGGTAAAGAAATAGTTAGATTTAGAAGAAAGAATATTAATGTTTCATACTACAAAAAGGACAAAAAGTTGAAAATAAATCAGAGTCCAATAAATGAATCGCCATAGTTACGATTCCGATACAATATAAATGTTTATCCTGACATTGTCCAGGTCCAAGACAATGATCCTTCGTCGGTCGTAGTTATCAAGATAGTCATTTTGGCATACATGCACAGCCTATTATATAGTAGGGTTTCGTTGCAAGGGAGGGAAGGTGGGAGAACTGAACACACGCTTGGTGACGTCATTGGTGGCTTCAAAAAGTCACGTACACATCTTGTTGATACTGCTCCATCAGATTTTCAACCTAGTTCTTCAGGCATCTGATGTTTTGAAAGTAGTTCATTTTTCTACCAACAGAGGGCAGGTGAATAGTTATTCTCGAGTCGTCTTCAAAGTTGGATGGCCCATTACACGTTAGTAGAATCGGAGTGTGAGGACTACATCTTGTAGGAACATCGTAGCTCACCAGACCCACTCGTCAATTTAGGATGCTAGGTGTAGGCCAGCCTTGGTGGTTACTAGTGTAAGTAGATTCAATTGGTAAGTACAAGAACAATTTAATTATATTCAATTGAATTATGTAGTGAAAATATATTGTTCAGTTTTGTTTTATTATGTCTTACTAACTAACCTACGTGAACTACAATAGAGAAGATTACCATTGTAAGGATCCTATTAGTGTCGGTATAATTGGAGCGGGTAGTATGATTTACTGAAAGCTATGCGTTAAAGTCAGTTTGGGGCGGGTCCTATTGTAACACAATGCAATGTAATGTTACACAAAATATAAGTTATTATAGTACATAAAATAGTAAATTAAAAAGTATTATATTCAGACTTGAATCTTGTTATAACTGGCCACATAATAAAAATTGTATTTTATAATTTATAGAGAGAGCAATACAAAATATTGGTTTCAAAATAAAACATTTTAATTTTGTAAACAACGTTCGAACACAACCGCCTTGACGATTTGAATGACGTCATCAAACGCCCTTGTTTCTTTTGATTCGCCAGCTTGATTTCAGAAGAGCACGCCGCATTTTAGAACCTCTAGTTTGAAAATAATTTTTAAGTGACCCATAGACTCCACTTCCACAAAAAAAAACATCCAAAGGTTGTTTTCATTAGTTCCTCTTTAAATAATTTTAAACAAATTGTTTGTGTGAATGTTCTGAATAACAAATGTAACAACAAATCAACAGATGGTCTTTCAGATCATATGGGTTGGTGAATGGAGATATGGTAAGTTTATTTCGCTGTCAGATACCACCTTTCTTACTGTGAATGCCCTATAAACGTATCGGCCACAACTCAGGGTAGGCCTGACAGTGTCCAATGCTGGTGACGCCCACCGTGTATAAGAGCCTCAATAGAAACACGCAGCATTTTTTTTAGCATCGCGTCTTACTACCTGTTAAGGTTACACGCCTATGTACTAATTACACTAATGGATTAGGGATAAGAAGGCTTAATTTAAAGGAAGTGCACCAGCGTTTGTGTGAAAGGAAGGTGATAAACCATTTAGGATAATAACCTCAGTGCACCCGACCGGGATCGAATCCCGATCTCCCCATCTTCGGAAGTCTAGTCCAACTTAAGATTAGCGCATTACAACACGTGGCCACCGAAGCGGGTTAACACGCAGCATTTAAAAGGGGGAAGGAGGGAGTACAATTTTTTTTATCCCTGCGTCCTACTACCTGTTTAGGTTATACGCATATATGTTAATTATTCTAATGAGGTAGATATGAGAAATAAATAATTCTTCAAGGTGATCTACCCACATTTGCTTGGATGGAGAGTGTGAAATCATTTAGCAAAAACCACCCTCAGTAGACTAAACCGGGATTCTAATCCCCCCTCCCCCACTCCCGATCTTCAGCAGATCAGTCCAACACGGGAGTGGTGCTTTAGATAATTCAGCAGCTTAAGCGATTGAGAGGACAATTGATATTACACTTGCCCCCATCACGCACTCTTCTGGTTACGCCACTGGACCTCACGGATCTCTAACATAAAGCGCTACTTATGTAACACGTCATGTTTCAAACCGTTTACAAAGCGAACACGTGTCCCCTTCTCACGTATTCACGAGCACCTCTATACGCGCGACCTTCATTAGACACCTTGTTCATCTAAATTAGGGGCGCGTAAGCTTACATACTACAAGAGTGTCATTTTTAGTATGAACTTCAACAAATAATCTCCACTAAAATTAAACACATTTATTTAAAAGTGTTTTTTATTTCTATTTAGTTTAGTGGCCGAATATTCTATGGCATTACTCTCGTACTAAACTGGCCTGCTGATAACGAGAAGATCGGAGTTCGAATCACGGTTGGGTCTACTGAGGGTAGTCTTTCTTAAATTGTTTCCCACGCTCCTTCCACACAAATGCGGTTAGATTACCTCTAAAATGTTTCCTTCCTCATCCCTACCCCATTATAGTAATTGTTATATAGGCTTATAATCTGAACAGGTAGATAAAGATGATAAAGATAGACAATTCAAGTTTAACACCATGGTGTGTGTTATAAATCAGTGTTTACTTAAAAGTGGTCCACGCACTACAACCGGGCCATAGGCTTGCTGCTGCCTATCCAAAAATAAATTTTTAATTGAAGCTATAAATTGTACTTTAGGAAAGCTAAGTATAAATTATGAATAAATATAGTTTACATTAAATAATACATTGATTCATTCATGAGCTAAATAAATCTACAATTATCTTAGAATAACACCAATCCTATAAACCAGCCTCTCCCCTTATAGATTTGACCGGAATCAGACCTATAAGGGAACATATGTCTAGGTTCGTTCCCCATTCCATGTAACTTGCCGTTCCTACGTTTTGAACCAATAATTTTGCCAGTCCATTGTTTATAAATGCTTGGGAACCAATGTTAAAGATATAAATGACAAATGAATATGGCGTTCTTAGCTTCAAATATGAAGGCAGAAGTAATTTTAAAAAAAATTAAACTTTGTTGAATAATTCATGGCTAATTGCATGTGTCTTTTAATAGTTTTTGAGTGATATTAGTTTAAGGCGCAAGACTGGTTTTGCTATTGGTGAGAATGTTAATTAAATACAATACAGTAAAACCCCTTTAGTTTGAGCATGGGTAGTCTGACATTTCGGATGATTCCAGCACAATTTCTAGATAGCGGAGAGAAAAATACGAGTCAAATGCGTTATATTTTATTGATAATAAATTCAACAAGTAAAATTGTGAGGCACAGTGATAATAGTAAACATTTATCCGTACGTATTTTATTTAACTAAAAATAATTACTTTATTATAAAAATGTCATCTAAATGTATAACTACAGTATATATTACGTGTATACTTAAGTTAAAGTAACGTGTACAGACACGTCCGTATCCTTCCGGTTAATCTGAGTTTTAGATAGTCCGTACAAGATTTGGTCCGAATTAATTCGGATTAACGAGAGTCTACTCACTACTCTATACTATATAGAATAAAAAAAGGAAGTAGTTTTTCAGTCGCAGAATGTAGTGATAGTAGTATAGCATAGTTATTTCTTGTTTTGATACGGTTTTACTGTAGCTTGATTTTGGCTGGAAAAACAGTTTAGAAAATCTAAACATATTTATTTGCGGGGAAAATGTGATAGCATTGGACTATGTATATTATTTTTGTTATTTTATATGAATTGATCATATATAGCAAAAGTGACAGCTGCAAAAAATACGATTTGATGTATAAATTTATTATTATTATTAGCACCACGTCTTACTACCCGTTCGGGTTATACGCACTTACGCTAATGTGTAATGGTAGGCTGATTGCGAGATAGGCCTGGCATTCCTCACATTCACAAGATGTCTTGTCAGAGGTGAAGAAAGGGTTTGGTAATCAGATAAATATTTGCCGGGACCGAAGATCGAACCCCAGCCGCCAGCATAGAAGTCTGACACCTTACCCCTAGACCGCCAGGTCACCGACTATAAAATCATTAAAATTGTTTTAGTAGCTTCAGTAACTATCAGATACTGTTATTCCTAACAAAATCACGGTATAGCTGGGCAAACGGGCTAAAGTGTCGATATTGTATTATTTGTTTTTACAGTGATAAAAGGTCGTGGTCGAATCGTGGCCGGGTGTACACCTAGTCCCCCCCCCCCC
>CABEEJ010001130.1:14986-25021 GCA_901482245.1 Timema douglasi | reverse complement strand
CCCCCCCCCCCCTATAATCACTCTGTCGTGATTCTGTTTGTGTTTAACGAGGAGAATAGGATAAAATAGAGCAGTTGGAAATTCTTTAACGTTGTGAAACCAAAATGAAAGTTTAACAAGTCTGCAAGAAACATTGTAAAAATTAACATGTCCAAAACGATCTTATCGTTGGCAGGAACGAGTAGGTGTGTAACGCTCCCGGCACTTCGGCTCAGTCGGTATAGCTGTTAGTTTAATAATCCTGGGTTCGACTCACTGGCATGATTGAAAATGTATAGTCGGTAAATTGCCAGTAGGTAGGTGTATTTTCTAATACTTGTAAAGACAAGTGCTAAGAATATCAATACTTTAATGTTAAACGTTACTATTAAAAATAAAAACAATAATAACAGAATTTTGGCCAGTCACATAGCTATTAGATGGGGAGGTAAGGGGGAGTCAAAGCCTATTTCAAAGATTTCAATAAAAATAATATACAAGCTTATAGTTCGGAAATAATTAATTTTACTAAAATATATTTCAAATAAATTAATTTTAATTTTAATAGTCCTACATTTTCGCAATGCTAAGTTATTTCGTATCTCAAAGCGTTACAGAGATATTCAAATTGAATATATGCTCCTATGTAAAGTACCCTCAAATTCATTTTCCCGATAAAATGAGAGTAGCAATTTTATTTATAACGTTAAATAATACCTAGATCCAATTTTTAATCAAAATAATTTTAGCCAAATTTAAGAGAATACATTTTTTTCTCTTTTCAACTTTAAGTTTACTCTTCTTAGTGTTAAGGCTAGATATCTAATTCCAAAAACTCCACGAGGGAACACTAAGAAAACCCTAGAGACAAAAGTCTTAGTCTGATCAGTGCAGTGGTTTTGGCTCCAAGCCGAGATACACACACACATACAGACGGCATCACAAAAAACCTTTTTTCGCTATCAGCGAGTCATAAAACTTCAATTATCATGTAAATCCAAAATTCGATATTTTTTACTATTTCCAAAGGGTTGCTTGAAAGTAAGTAACCAGTGGTCACGTGGACAAATACGCCAGTCTCGTATAGTCTTGTTTGCCGGTAGTGAGATAGTGGTTTCAATCTCAGCTTGGTAGTTTAAAAAAAATTGTTTTTAACTCTCCATCCAAGCGAGTGCTAGTACACTTTTTATTAGTTCTATTGTTTTCGTATCTACCTACATTAGTTTAAATATATGAATAGCCTGGACGGTTGATAAATTCCACTGCTACAGTTAAATTTTCATAGGAATAAACTTTATCTGGCAGCTAGAAAAATTACTAGACCACAGTCACGACCCGAGTTTACTTAGATGACAGCTCAAAAAGTTACTAGAAATAGCTCTACGCCAACAGCTTATATCTTTCACTTTTGACAGCCGTAATATAAACATATGGTAATGTATGAATGTGATAGTTAACCGCAGAGATTTATGTCAATATTATTTTTATTTATTTTAGATCGGGCACAAAGCTTATTTAACTTTTCATACCATCTAAATTTTTTATTCACAGCACTTTCACAAAAGGTCTAACAAATAATTTCAAAATTGCGACTGACGAATCAAAGCCATGTGATTTATCATGACGCAAACAAGTTCTTAACATTGGTGCACCAAAGCAGTTGATGAAAAATATTTTTATCAGTTAAATATTTCGAAATACGATACAATAATTATAAAATAATGTCCTATAATAAACATTAAAAAGGACAAGTAGGCCTATTTTTTATTTTCCAAGTAAATACGATGCCTGTATTAAAAAGTATTAATTTATGTATTACACGTTATCGATAGAACATTCCAAAACGAAGAATAAATACATTTAATTATGTTTAAAATATTATTTCGGATTGGATAAAAAGAAATTATTAAAAGTAATCAAATAATGTGAGAAAACTTAAGTTTACGTTATTTTAAATGTAAAATATAACATGTAAAATTAAAAAACCTATCATTTATAACAAAACAGGGATCTTAGTGCTGGCAACCCAAAACCTAAACCTATGATTTTTCAACTGTCATTCAGGTAAAATCTACAGGGAACATAATTTAGGTAGTATAATTTCCTGTATTCATACGTCAAGTCTTGTTATATGCAGCTGTCACTTTTGATGTTCAGTATCAATACCTATAGTGGTCGGCCTCTTTGTCTAATTGTGAGTATTATTAGCTAATAATCTAGAAGTCCCGAGTTTGGTTACCACCGGTACCACAAGTATTCTATCACGCAGGGGATTTGTTCCTATGCTGGCCATAGTCTGGATAATTAGGTCCTAAGTTAGGTTTAAGACTTCTATTGGCACTAGATATTCACAGTCATCATCCTCACATATCATCGGGACGAAGTAACCGTACCTACATGGATACCCAACTCCAGAAGAAGGTTACATATTCACCCAGTGGCGGCTCGTAGCTAAAATTAGTGGGGGTGTTGCTCCAGATTTTTTTAACCTTTGTTTTAAAATTGTGTAAAAGGAAAAAAACATGTATATCATGAAAATGTATTCAGGAACTTGATAAAATATTAACAAAAAAAACTATTTTGCCTACTTTAAGTTAAATTATTACAGTTCAAGCTTGATCTATTCAGTTAAAAATGAAATCCATTAGTCTTGTTTTAATTTGAGCAAAAAGTTCAATAATTTTCTCCTTTATCTCTGGATGACAATTGAGGAAATTTTTCTCTATTGAAAGTACTGCAAGTGCATTTAGTCTTTCTGTTAAATAAAAGAGCCGAAAAAAAATGAATCAAATAGAATATCTGGAAGCAAAAAGAAAATCTAATTTTACACTCTTCTACACTTTATCATATTCAAGAATATGGTACACGATTTTTAAGCACAACACACGCTGAGTAAAAAATACCTTCTTTCCACCATCACGCTAGAGCTGGCACTGCGAGATCAACAGTGCTCTCTCTAACTGGCAGTCCCACCTTCCTCCCCACTCCCCTCCTATGTGCGCATGCGCACCACAGTCAAACACCACGTCGCTGGCGCTGTGAAGCGCACAATTACATACACAGATTTTTGTATCTTTTTCATAAACTGCGGGATGGCTACTGAAGTACTGACATTAAGCTTAAGGAATATATATTGTACTACAAAAATAAATAAAGAATTAAAGAAAAAAAAAGGACTCATTATATAAAATTTTATCGATAACATCAAGTGGAAATAGGGGGTGCTACAGATCCGCAGTGCCTATACACGAGCCGCCTCTGTATCCACCACTGCCAGTGGTACGACTAGATATGCTAAAAATACCTAAAACACTAATAGTTAAAAGTGTACCGATTCTGTAAAACCGTTTACCGATTGTTTAAAATAATCGTTCATTTTATGATTATTTACACCGATTAAACCCGAATATTTAATAATAGCTATTGGGAAATATGCTTAAGAAAATGATAGTAATTAATATAATTATTACAAAAAGATCCTATGAATACAACATTATATATTTTATGCAATACCGGCGAAAGTTGGAATTAGATTGTTAGTTTTATCAATGGCATGAACTTATATTTCTTTATCTGGACATATAATCTTTGCATAACCCGCAACCTAGATGCAGTTTGTATCTAAGTGTTGATTTTTTGTTTGTGTGAATTTGATAACTAAACTCCTACCTAGAAAATTTTGATTTAAATTTTACTTGAAAAAAACAAACAAAAAATAATCGACATAATAATGGCCGAACCCGATTCATTGGTATCCGCATCGGTACAACCTTAAAATGATATTGTAATATGCTATCAACGCTGACTGCAAAAAAGTGACTTAATTTCTTAAAAGTTTCTTTTTACCAACATTTTTTAATAGAAATTAAATTTATATGTGGGCAGCTGAGAGGTATAGACTTAGTATTTGTGGAAAGAGAGTAAAGTAAACGCTCATATCTGATCGAGTTTAGAGAAAAGGAGGGTCCTTTACTGCCTTGGTGTGACCTATGACCGACCATTTTGATAAGAAAGGGGAGGTCATGGAGTATAGAACCACACTCGACCCGACTTTTGACTCCGTCTTGAAAAATATCTCGGGAAGACTCTTCTCCAGTGATTCGTATAGATACCCTTGTATGTCTTTAAGACCACAGAAATAATCTGCCGCGGACATTTCCGATAAACTTACACTCTTGATTTATTTTAATTTTATTTGTTTTACTCGCTATAATGCCCGTAGTATCTATCAAATATATACTTTTATAGGAGGATTAATAGAGTAACCAACGTTTTAAAAACTGTTTTAGATCTACCCACAAATAGCAACAATTTTGAAATAAATTGTTTAAGCTATTTTCAAAAGACTTTAAATTTTCAAAAATTAGTCCAAAATAAACAACCCTTAGTTTTTAAACTCGAATTAAAATCAAATTTTCATCTCGAAGAGGTATTATATTACATTTGAATATTAAATTTTAATAACATTAATAAAATGGTAGCTTCAAGTACAAATAGATATACAAATTTAAAAACTTTTTTTCCTAATTTGGGAGAATATGGGGTCAAGATTTACCATAATCTTGAGGTAGAAAATTTACGTAATTGCAATCATTTCTCTATATAAAAGTGAATAAATATTTGTTAGAACTGTCAAAATGTCGTCGCCTATCTTTATGACCTGGCGTGAAAGTACAACTTCAACAAAAAATAAAGAGTGTCTGATTTGCAATAGTTTAATTATACCCAAGAAGGCAGGATTTGTTTTGAAACAGTCTCGTTGAGAGGCGCACCCTGTTGCGTCACGACGCTTTCATAAGGCAGAAGTGTTGGAGCTTTCGCTGCTATTTAATTATTTTATTATTATTATTTATCACCGCCTCTTACTATCCGTTAGGGTTATACGCTTTAAGTACTAATTATGCTAATGATTTAGGAATTAGGAAGGTTAAATCAGAGGAAGTGAACCCGCATTTGCGTGGAGGGAGAGTGGAAAACCATTTAGAAACCACCACCCCAGTTCACCCGACCGAGATTCGAACCTCGACCTCCCCGTCCTCGGCAGTTGAGATCAACACGACTAGCGCGTTAGCCAACTACGCCACTGAGGCGGGTCCTGTTTAATTTCAATGTCAATTCAGGCCTTTATTGAAAAGGCGGTGAAAAAGTATGTCTGCTAGCTTTATTTAGCATGAATCCCTAATACTCTTTAATGCCATTTGTCCTCAAGAGTAATGTATTGTAAAATAATCAGGACACGCCTGAATAACCTTGAAAAATTGGGGGATTCTTTTTTTTATGTACACTACGAATTATCACCCGTCCAGGCATTCCACGTATTTAAGCTGACGGGAGAGGGGCGAGGTATGTATAATATATTGGAAGTGTACCAGAATTTGCGTGGAGTAAAGGTGGAGGACTTTTTAGAAAGGAAGAAAAAATTCTCTCATTAAATGGTGATGTGTTCGAGCTCTAACTTACACGTCATCGACAAACCAGCTCAGAAGAAACTTATTCTTTTGTCCACGTGCCCACCAGTGCGTGAATTTGTTCTAATTACCATCCCCATTCTTTAATACGTTAATTAAGTTTATAACATTGTGTTGAAAGATATTATTTTGATAGAAAATATAAACACTCATATTAAGGTGGGATGGAACAGAGAGCGAGTACAGGCCCGTATTTTCAAAGTTCTTAGAGAAAAAGTATATTTTGGAAAAAAAAAAATTAAGTACTTCAGCACACACGTTTAGTTTAATTTTCTACCTAAACTAATATCGTCCATCCTTGAATATCTTAATATATAATTTAAGAGAAAAATAAATCATCTAATACCAAGACGCCCATGAAACATATTTAGGATCTGTTAAGAAATTATTAAATGTGGAAAATAAAACCAAACGTTTCTACTGAAGCAATATTATTCCACCCGCTTCAGTTTACGCATGGTCTAAGGCGTCACTCTCACAATAGACTAGACTGCCGATGATGGAGAGATTATAGTTTAAATCCTAGTCGTGTGTACTGAGATTTTTTTTTTCTAAATGGGTTTACAATCTCCCTCCATGTAAATGTGAGTGCACTTGCTTTAAATTCAACATTACTAATTCCTAACGCATAAACATAATTTGCTACATGTGCTTATTACTTAAACAGGTAGTACGACAATGTGCCAAAAAATATTATATTTATTGTGTAAAAAAATTATTATTATTATTAGCACCAGGTCTTACTACCCGTTCGGTTTATACGCACTTAGGCTAATGTGTAATGGTTGGGTGATTGTGAGATGAAAATGAAGGACCTACAGTTTAACGTGGAATCCGAACCACGGTAGAGACCTGGCATTCCTCACATTCACAAGATGTCTTGTCAGAGGTGAAGGAAGGATTTGGTAATCATATAAATCTTTGCCGGGACCGAGGATTGAACCCCGGCCGCCAGCATATAAGTCTGACACCTTACCCCTAGACCACCAGGTCACCTGTAAAAATATTGTTATAATAATAACTACAGCAAAAAAAAAAATCGGCCTTAATTCATGTTATATTCCGTTCCACCTTAGTAAAATAATCTTCCCGACAGGAATGGAATCGGGACCCCGGTATAAATCTCGTTATGGATATTCCACCCCTAGAATCGCCCCTGGCCAAACAATTGTATGATACATTCGTCTGGAAATAAGCCTGTAAGTGATTGGCGAGCGCACTTGAGGTCATTTAACTGATATGAGTTATTAGGCATTGTTCCTTGCCGCTTGTTCCATTACGTTGTCCATTGTACCGGAGTGTTTTGGCCCCGGGTCATCCAATTAATATGAAAAGATCTTTATTCTTCCATTAAAAAAATTACCTTTTCCTCCATTGTTTTAAAAGGGGAGACGTGAACATATTGTCTAGTCAGCCTTTTAGTAGAGTTCTTTAACACTTAAAAAAAAAGAAATATAATCTTCCATCAGGTAATACGATACATTTTAAAAGTGGTTGAGTTGCTTAGAGCTTAATTTTTTTTTATGGATTTAGACCTGTGAGTTAGTACTAACTGTCGTTACTACGATTTTATGCAAGTTTTTTAACTTCTGGTTTTTCAAGTTATCACATTTTTCACTAAGGTTTATTTTTTTGTGTGTACGGCGTCTTAGTACCCGTCATAGCTACCCCACATATTCCCATTAATAAGAAAGAACGAGAAAGTTAGAATTTAGATACCAACGTTTTCTTTGAGAGAGAAAGAGAGAGATAGAGAGAGGGAGAGAGAGTGGAAAACTCTTTAAGAAAAAATACTCTAGTTCACCCAGCCGGATTCACTGAGGGTGTTTTTTCTTTAAAATAATTGGTTTTCTCTTCTGCCTCAACAAAAATGCGAGTACATTTAAAAAAAAAATTAATTACATTTACAATCCTGGTTATACTAGTGTCAATATTCATATAGCATGTATGGGTAGTAAGACGTGGCAAATAATTGTTTATTTGAAAACAAAAACTATCAATGTTAATGGCGTTGAAATAATTGATCGTAAACGTAGCTAAACTGTAATCTAGAATAGGCATAACAGAAAAAAAACCAATAAACACGTTCCTTTTACATTAATTTAGAGTAATTTTAAATAATAGATAGTAATGTGATTTAAGTCACTATCACACACATTAGTATTTAGGGCGTTTATCTACTAGAATAAGGGTCCCCAGGTTCGATTCCGAGCATGACCAAAACATTCATCATTAATGACATTGGGGCTTCAGCTTTCACAGTGATACAATCATTTCCAAGAGATTGGCATTGTGTCTGTTCTAGATTCAAGTAAGTCTGTTCGTCATGTGATGATATCATCGTTTGGTTAAGTTATTTCACATTAAGGTGGCGGTGTAGGGAACGCGAATTAAAGGCAGAGTTTTTGCAGTTTTTATAGCCAGACATTTTTGCGGCCAAAATAAATAAAACATTGCTTCATTAGAAATATTAGTGTTAAATTTTCTTCACATGGTGGTATAAACAGTTGTTGAATATTTATCAAGGGTGCCCTGAAATTTAATAACAACTTTTTTTCTCTTAATTTAAAAACTTAATCATTTAATGCCACTATGCTCATGATAGATATTCAACAACTGTTGATATTACCTACCATGTGAAGAAAATTAAACTCTATGTTCAAACTGGAGCAATATTTTATTTATTTTGACGAGAAAATGTTTCGCTATAAAAACTGCAAAAAATACTTATCTTTTATCGTCCCTTTTACACTCCCACGTTGCATACTCGTAATAATAAAAAAAAGGTCAGCATCATCATGACCACAGGGGAATCCCGAGACAGAGACTAGACAGAAAATCCAGACTTTGTTTGAAGCCCCATTAGAATCCTGGATGCACGCTCTAACCTCCCCTCCCCTCCCCCCGGTTGATCATCCCTTTCCAACAGTGGTCGAGAGGGAAATGAAAATGTGTCATCGCTATTTTTCTGAAGTGTGGAGAAGGGGTAAAGAGCGTCTCTAGAATAGAAACTAATCGATATCTGGACCAAGTGCTTGATGACTCCCTCCAATACACTTTTCATTTATCTTCCATTTGCTCTGTGTAACTAAAGTAAGCCTTTCATATTAAAAAAAATAGAGGGAGAGTAATGGTTTCGGTGGCCGCATGGACTAAGGAGTCATTCTTTCCGTTAGAAAAGACTGCTGATGTCAGGAAGATCTGGTTTCGAATCCCGGTCTGGTGTAATAAGGGTGGTTTTTCCTAAATTACCTCATTACAAATGCTGGTAAAGATCCTCTGAATTAAACATTCCTCATTCCTAATTCATTTACGTAATTAGTACACATGAGTTTAGCCTGAACAGGTAATAAGACGAGGGTTTTTCTTTATTAATTTTTTTTATTACTATGTCTTACAGCCCGTTTGGGTTATATACATATAGTTACGTTAATGTAGTAGAGATAAAAAGGTTAAATTTTAGAAAAACTATACCTACATTTGCTTGGAAGGAGAGTGGAAAGCCATTTTAAGGAAAAACCCCCTCAGCACAACCAAACGGCATTCGAATCCCAATCTCCCTGTGAACGACAGCCCAATCTATTGCAAGAGTGATGGCTTAGACCATTACACCACCGAATATGGCCTAATTATGGTTTTTCATTTTCCATTCATGCTAATAATAGTGTTTTTTTCTTAAAATTCCTCTTCCTAATTCTGATTCCTTCAGTCTATATCATCTAAGATTTCAATAACTAGTACTGACATAGTAAATAATTAATCAAAATATTTTATTTACACTGATTTACACGCGATGCAAAATCAATTGTATTTATTTCTGAATTTGTAATAATAATAATAATATTTAGCACCGCGTCTTACTACCCGTTCGGGTTTTACGCTTTAAGTACTAATTACGCTAATGGATTAGGACTTGGGAAGGTTGAATTAGAGGAAGTGAACCCGCATTTGCGTGGAGGGAGAGTGGAAAACCATTTAGGAAAAACCACCCCAGTTCACCCGACCGAGATTCGAACCTCGATCTCCCCGTCCTCAGCAGTCGAACTTCAACACGACACGCGCGTTAGCCAACTACGCCACCGAGGCGGGTACTGAATTTGTAGAATAAACACTAGAATGCATATAAAATCTCTGACTTTATTGCACTATTTTTTTTTTGTACATCTGAAACAAGGATAAAATTTTATTTATTAATGTCCTACTCCTCTTCCATGCTAAATTGGGTAAATTTACTCTTTATCCTTCCGTTAGTGTAATCAATTGCAGTTTGGATGAGAAGCATAACTAAACTCACCATATTTAACTTTTAAAGAGGTTATAAAATCAATATTTTGGTAAAAACACCCTAAATGTATGCGTTTGAGTTTTGAACTCTAGTCTCGTTCTCTTGTTTCAAAATCCTTTACAACAAAAACCCTGAGATGAAAATGAACTTTTTTGTAAAAACTGAAGGCTGAAATTCCATTAATTAAAATCAATGTCCCACTTAAGTGATAAATTGCAAGAAGAGAATATATCTATGATAAAATTGGGTGAGACGATATCTCCCCTGAGGCACTGGTGAAGACTGATACATTTATCGACAATA